>JANKKI010000094.1:1112500-1239210 GCA_025175665.1 Cinchona pubescens | reverse complement strand
GTGTCCACTCATAAACCTTTAGAACTATTGCATCTGTCTCTTATACACATCTAGATGTGTATAAGAGACAGGGCTAGAGCATGAATTCTTGGCCGAGCCGTGATGGCTGAAATTTATTAATTCATGACTCTTATTGAACATCAGATGTGTTAAGACTATTGTACTGAATCATGGCTCAATCAATTTTTATTGCTTTTCTTCTCATCACTTTTATCCTCATTTTCGCTAGCATTTCATACACTCATGAGCACCAAGCTTCACAGGCCATCGGAGCTAGTATCCCTTGATCAAGGTATGGCTAGAAAATATTTGTATCTCAATGCCTCGAACATTGTCCTCCAAATTTTGTGAATTTAAAATTTTTACTGTACCAGTGTCAAAATACTCAAATCTCATATGATAACCATAAGAAACTGGACTAAACATATATAAACACATATTAACCCATATAGTTTCGCCTTTTTAGGTTATATGTGTTTGTTTTCGCATTTCTTTTTATATGGGCTAATATGTCCATCATATATGTTTAGTGTAGTGTTTTAGTGTTTATACAGGACGAATTTAACTTATATTTATACATTTATGTGTTTAGCATTATGTTATAGGTTATTTACCTAATTTCTACTAAAGTTAGCGTTATTCGTGTTTTTGTTTATCTTTTGTTATATGCTCTGTCTCTTATACACATTAGATTTTAAGAGACAGGTTATAGTTCCTAACAACTGTAAAACAAAAACACATATTAATAACTAACGGTGCGTAAATCAAATGTCGCGGAGATTTTAGATGCTCAATGGACCCAAAAAGACATGCCGCCACATAAAACTTGCCTAAAAAACTTGACATGTTAAATAATAGTTATAAAATTATAGACACCTAATGTCTACTATTAACATGTAATGCACCGCAAGATCTCTTATACACATCTATATAGTGTATAAGAGGTTGAACCCACAAGGAGCTGGTTTAACATTGTACGATTAACTTGTTTGAATGCTATTTGAAGAAATCAACAAGGAGATGTGTTAAATAGACAGATGTAACTAACTAGTGAAATCCATTGTTTTCACTAGTTGAGTCTTTGGATCGCTCTTTTCTTGCGATCCGAGTTTCGGGTATAGTCGTTCGAACATGGATCGCTTGCGATCCAAAACACTGTTTTGAGCGTTCCCAAAGAGTTGTGAGAGAGAGAGAGTAAGAGTAAAAGGATAGAGAAAATAATAAAATAAGAATTTTTATACTTAAAGAATGGATGATGTGTATAAGAGACTTAGCTCGACTAATAATAAAATGTTGTTGAAATGAAAAGAAATAGAAATGTAGCAATCAACATAAGAATACAGTTATACTATATGAGATTACGAAATTTTAGGTAAACTTATTAGTTATCAGGTACTTACTAATTTTTTAACTATTCAATTTTAAACTAAAATCGACATTAGATTTTTATAAGATCGACTAAAAAAGTAACACAGTAAGGGACTTTTCCACCGAACCACGACGAGAAAAGTCCCGATCGTGTACCCGCACTTCGACCACGACCAACTGCACTACGATCCAACCCATAAGTTAGACTAGCCAATTCCCGAGTTTTGATTAGTTCATTCAATTAATTAGTTTAATTAAACACATTAAAGGTCAATTCCCATTATTAACTTAATCCCAATTTCTCTTGCAATCTAGATCGTTCAATTTGATTAGTTTAAATGAGGATTCTTCCTACCATAGATCTTAACCAAATTGACCATTTAACCTATAGAATTCTAGGCTACCAACTAGGTAATTTAGTCCGTCAAAATCATAAATTAAACCTAACCCAACTACTAATTAGGTTTAAAATAGAGGTTCATCTTCCATTCTCATCTGATTGGTAAATTTACCAATATAATTAATTAAGAGAGTTATCAATTCCCTTAATTATCTAACTATAAGGGTTTACTGGTGAATTTACGTTCTTATCCTATATAATGATGTGTATAAGAGACAGCAATGAATTCCTTTCATCTAGTTGTTATCCAAGACAAATTAGGTCTCTTATACAGATCTAGATGTGTAAAGAGACATTGAAATGTGAAGTAAACTATAAGTAGACAGCTATCTTTCCAAGGCAATTTTGAAAAATTATCTTGAAGACGAAAAATTAAATAATAATAAAATTGGAATTAAAGCAAAATAAAAGTCTAAGAAGGTTTAATAATTCTTCTCTAATGAAGAATCACAAGTTTTGGGTCCAAGGTTGTCGATCTTGAACCTCTTTTTCAACTCTTCTTGAAATACAATGCTGTCTCTTATACACATCTAGATGCCCCCAAGAGAGAGGATAAATTTCAAATATATATAATCAAATAACACATGCAATTATTATAACATTTAATGGCTTACTCTTATACACATCTTTGAATAAGTGTATAATCGACTAAAACTAGTCTATGCCGTTTTTTAGAACGTTTTAACTATTACTAGGCCTCCCATGTTTCTGTCTAATATGTCTCTTATATACATCTACATGTGTATAAGAGTCTTCACAGTAGAGGATGTTATAGTCGGGCCAATTGAAAGGGAAAGATCCGCTTTTGCCGCTTGCATCTAAATTCGTCCGATATCCGATTGATGCATTGTTTATTCCTATACAACTATAAAACAAAAACATACATTAATAACTATAATATAACTCTAAAATAATACTTAAACATTGACTAAAACTATAAACAAAAGACAAACAGGAATGCACGAAGAACATTAACTCTAGTAAGAATTAGGTAAACAACCTAAATACAACGCTAAACACATAAATACATAAATATGAGTTAAATAACATGTAAATAAACACTAAACATATATAAACACATATAAATACATGTTTAGAGAAATGCACGAAAATGAACACATATAACCCAAGAACGCTGAAACTAGTACAAAACTATACGAAAAAACAATTTTGTGTTTAGCGTTGTAATTTAGGATTATTTAAATCTTAGTCAAAGTTCAGTGACCATGCCAATTTGACTTGGGCATCCATTCAGAAGAACATTAAGCCTTTTGATTTTATTTGTATAATAGGTACGACAATTGTGTGTCTAGAGTGTTGACCTATTAGAGAGGGAAATATTGTTTGTCTATCCGATATTGAATATCAATTCTCTCCATGTATGTTTGTCTCATTGCAAGTAATTGCTGAAATAAAACTCACTCAAAATGATTAGAAAGGAATTTTGCTAAATGTTTTGCTCATGCGATAACAAGAGAAGATATTATCGACACATTATTCTCATGCATTATTTTGAACGTTAAAGGAAAGGTTAAAACTTGTGTAACTTCCTCTGAGATCATGCTGTAATGTAGACAGAAAGATGTTTGTTCTAAATTTTAGGGTTTAAATTTTAGATTGGTCTAAATTAAAGAATATTATGCAAACAAAAGTGTAATCTGTCACAAATTATTTCTCCATCTCATATCGTATTATTTTCACACATGTTACCAAAGACCATGCTTTAGATTTTATTTAAGGGCAAATTACTGTAAACTCCCATGTAGTATAGTCTTTTGACCCATAACCCCCACATATTTTGAAAATATATCTTAAACCTCTATATGGTTTGTCTTAAAAGATAAAATGAATAGAAATCATCCAAATTAAATGCATTTGAAAAGCACGCACCCTAAATCGAGTGTTTCATGAAAAACATAATTTTTCCTCAAAAAGTTTTAAAAAAATTATAGGGGTTTAAGATATATTTTCAAAATATACGGGGGTTATGCTTTCCCAAATATACCTTAAACACATCTATATGGACTACCACTAAATGGTAAAACAAATATAAATTATCCAAACTAATCATATTTACTTACACATGCACACCTATTGCGAGTTTTTGCTTGAAAATTTGTTTTGCCCTCCCAAAAAAACAAAAAAAACATTGTATACCTAACCTACCCATATTGTTACTTACATAGTCCTATTCTCAAATTTGCTACACTTATCCATCATTAACCAAAAAGCACAACTACAAGGATCCATAAGGTATTTTCCCGTAATTCATTATTTCTTTTTTTTTTCTATGCATTAATTTATAGATCTTTAATTGTAATAATAAACTAATGTTATTTTTTTATTTTTTTCATCATACAAATTGAAAGTTAAAATTTTTGAAAATATGGAAAGATTAATTATCTAAGCTTATACACATTGTAGATGGGGTAAAAATATAATTTTGAAAACATGACTTTTTATCATACAAATTTATAGATTTTTAATTATAATAATAAACTAATATCATTTTCTTCATTTTTTATCATGCAAATTGAAAGCTATAATTTCTAAAAATAGGGAGAAATGAATTATCTGAAAATTTTGATATTACATTACATATCGGTTAAAAGTATAATTTCAAAATCGTGACTTTGAATGATTTTTTTATGCTTTATTATTAGTCGAGACCACATAGGGGTCCAAGGTATTTTTTCAAAATATATGGGGGGGTGGGTTCAGTAATATCACATGGGGTTTAGAGTAATTTAATCTAATTTAAATATAGGATAAGAAAGTATTTCAAAAATGCATCAGATCGGATATCGGACGAATATTTAGATGTGTTCACATAGTGGTTATGGGTCAAATGGCCATACCACATAGAGGTTGATGGTAATTTACCCTAATTTAAATATGAGGGTAAGAATATAATTTCAGCCAAAACCTTTAGTTTCGATGTCTTCCGTCCATTTTACTAATTAGTCAAGACCACATAAGGGTTTAAAATATATTTCCAAAACATATAGGAGTTATGAGTATAAAGGCCATATCACATTGGGGTTATTTAATTGATAATGAGAATGGGTCATCCATCAACATAATAATTTAATTTAACTCGACTCCTTACTGTTGATTTAATTAATCATGAAAATGACAAAGTTTCCCATTAACATAATAATTATTATGTGCAATGTAGATGCAGCTGGTTGGGCACTATGTCACATTGCTTTTGATGTCTTGAAAACAACCTTGGAAAAAATGGAAACCTGCAATTGGCTTACTATGGATAATCTACTGTGGTTTGGGATTGAGTAAAAGTTCATTTCTAGTTTGTTTACTTAATTTTCGTACTAATTATTTGGTTGTCTTAATATGACTTATCTAGGAATTTTGGACTTCCCATTGTATGAGATGTCCCTCATGAAAATAAAAGAAAAATCTTCAAAAATTTCTCTACTTTTTTTTTTTTTTTTTTTTTACTGTCAAATAGAGTAAGATATTATTTAATTGTTATTTTCACAAGGGGACATTTTATAAAATGGGAAGAATACTTGTTGACATGTCCAAGATTCTTAGATAAGCCATATTAAGAACAACAAATAAACAGTACGAAAAAAAGCAACGCAAACTAACAAATGGCGCTATATCCATGTGAATGAATTTTTATCCTCAACCCCGAGTTCTAGCAGATTATCCATGCTAAACCAATGACAAGTTTTTATGTTTTTGGGATGTTTTCAGGATTTCAACTAAAAAAATTTCAAAAAAAAAAAAAAAAAAATGTCACCCATAAGACTAGTTTTCAGTGTGGAAAAAATTTACATAAACCTGTAGACCCTACTACAAAATTAAATATTATGAATTTTGCTTATATCAACGTATCATGTGATTGTATAATATTTAATCCATACTATGCGTTTAAGTTTAGCCCAAAATCAAATCTATCTAAATCTTTCCCTTCAGTGCCTGAGTTTAACATCCTTAATTTGAAGACTGCCCCACACTGACATTTAAAGCTACCAAAATTCATCAATATGTTTAAAATGATTATAATTGATTTTGAAAACTTCAAACACTTGAAAATTCTACAAAGTAAGAAGTCTTGAAAAATGTGCAACTAGTGGAAAAGTACTGAAATTAAAATTATCTCAGATGAACCTCAAAAGTTACCAAAATGGAGTTTACGTAAATTAGAAATTTGAAATAATGGTCCAAAATTCCTATGGTAATTCATATTTAGAACATGCAAATAAACAATAAAACTTTTTTATTAATAAATTAGTCCATGTCTGCGACCAAATCTTTACTTAATGACATATGTGCTAGATTATACAATCTTTCATTTTCATGGGATTGTTATACACATCTAGATGTGTATCAAGACAATAATTTATATTTGTTTATACAAATTATTGTGTTGTAGGTCACCTATAAATTATATCAACACTAAAAAGTCAAGTTGTCTGGGTTGTGTGACAATAATATAATATAATCAAAGGGAGAAATAATTCATGAGAAATTACGCTCTTGTTTGTACTAAAATCTTTAATTCCTCCACTAGGTGTATAATATCCCTATTAGATCATCCACTACTTTTTGATTGTTAAAACAGTAAATTCTTTGGACAATACTTTTCTTGTGCAGCCAAGTATACCTGTATAAGTTTTAAGCTCTCTTTCAACGTTAAGAACATCACTCAACAATAATAACTTCTTTTGTTATCGGATGTACAAAAGATTTAGGAAAATTTCTTTCTAAATTGTTTTGATTTTGACATATTTTATCATATATTTAAACAAAATGAAACACACGGGATTGGTAATTGTCTCCCTCAATGTTGAGACTCCGAAAACTCTTTCTTCGAGACATACATTCCCGTACCTATTATTCATACAATCAAAAGTGTTAATGTGCCTTTGAACGGTTGTACAAGTCACATTTATATGGTTAAAAAAATTTAACTCAAATGTGAATGAGTGGTTTGATACGAAAGTAATAAAAATTTTAGATTATTTCTTGCATAAAATACTCAATTTAGAATACACAAATCTAGACATTGAGCTACCAACATTTTCCGTCCATACCCTTGATTTGATTAAGGGATATGCTCCAATGACTTGGTGCTGTAAGCGTAAGCATTGCCCAGAAGGCCACTAACATGAAATACACATGTTGGCAAGAAAACGAGAAAAGAAAAATCAATAGAAGTTTCAAAATGTAATGGAATATTAGCAAATTTTCAAATATTTTTAGTAATTGTCAAAGAAAAATTCTCAACCTGAAATAACAACTAAAAACGCATTTTTCAAAGTTAGTGTTGGAGATGCAAAAACTAGAAAATTTGTAAAACTGGCTAAAAAAAATAAACATTCAACGAGTTGAGATCACGGTCTGGAACCTGTCTCTTATACACATCTAGATGGAAAAATCCAATGGAAAAAAAACATAGGTTAAGAAAAAAAGAGTATAGTATATAATAACCTTCCCTTCTTGAGCACATCATTTGACATCCTACCACTATGTTCAAGGATAATACTACGTGTATTGCTCAACTGAAGAAAGGATACATCAAAGGTGATAAAATTTGATTTGGACTTCTCATACAATTAGATGTCCCCAATGTGAAAAAGAATTTTGGTGAAATACTGTTTCCTTTTATCACCTTTGATGTATCCTTTCTTCAGTTGAGCAATACACGTAGTATTATCCTTGAACAAAGTGGTAGGAACTCCACCGTGGATCAAATAAATATCCAGATCTACATAACCTTACTAATAAATTCACGCATATGACATGTCAGTGTGTATGACTAGCAAGATACATCATTTTCACGAGGTCAGAAAGGATCTTTATGCACATCAAGTGATCTTACAACCATAGGTGTGCTCAACGGGTATGCTCTATCCGTATAAAATTGTTTAAGCACGTATAAGCCGACTGTTGCAAAAAGATGCCATAATCAAAATGCTCAATTTGCAAACTAAGATAAAATTTTGTCTTTCAAAGATCTTTCATTGTATAAGAGACAGATTTTCACATAAGGGTATAATCGCCCTAGTGGAGACTCTTATAGGGTATAAATAGGATTCAAATCATCAACATAAACAATGATAATGACAAATCTTGAAGCAGATCTTTTATCAAAGTGCATGGACATACAAGATCATTTTGATAGCCTTCTTTCAACAAATATTCACTAAGGCGATTATACCACATGAAATATATTTTGGATTAAGCCATAAAGAGGTTTATATAATATAATCAAATAAAGATCTCGAGAGCTATGATCATACCTTTCTGAGAATTTAAATCCTTCAGGGAGTTTCATATAAATGTCATTATCAAGTAAGCCATGTAAATAGGTCATAACAACAATCCATGAGACATATTTCAACTTTTGCACATGATGCCAAAGTAAGTAAATATCAAAAAGTTGTTGCATCCACCACAGAAAAATATTTCTCATCATAACCAAACCAGGTTTTTGGGAAAAACCTTGTGTAGTAAGACATACATTATATAGCACAATTTCATTTTCTCATTCCTCCGGTGTACAAAAGCCCATTTATATCCCATGGGTTGCACATCTTCAGGTGTGCATATCACTGGTCCAAAAACTTTCCGTTTAGTTAGTAAATTCAATTCGACTTGAATTGCCTCCTTTTATTTTGGCCAGTTATCATAATGTTTACTTTAATTTATGACCTAGATTCAAGATCCTCATATCTCAAATTTCAATTTCCATTGCATATGCAAATTAATATAATCGATGTTTATTTCATTTCGATTCGATCTCTTTCTAGTCATGACACAATTTATTTAGATCTCATGATTATCACTATTTGTAGGTACCTGAATTTCTTCTGAAAATTTGTCATCAGTCATGTCTAGGGACTCTTCAAGAGTCTTTAATTCTTCATTTTGACTATCTTGATTATTTCCTCATTTTCTTTTATGAGGAATTTTATTTATGGAACCTATTCGCCTACCACGTTTCAAACGTGCTTTAGACTTATTAGCAGTGGTCGCATATCTTTCAGAAACATCAATTCTAATAAGAGCATTTACATCCTGCATACGAGATTTTGTAACCTCTTTAGTCAAGAAAACGTCTGGCAATTGATTTACAAATTCTGCGATTTGAATTATGTTTATAACTTCCAGTTCCCATTCTTTTAAACAGAAAAATCAAAATGAGATAATGATAAATCATTCCAATTAACTTTCTTAAGGTCTCATTTTACACATCCCTTAAACTAATTCAACAAAATAACAATAACAATAATAAATCTCAATACCGTTGAGGGCTGTCTCTTATACACATCTAGATGTGTATAAGAGACAGGGGTGTACCTACTTTGAGGGCCCATCTTAGTGTGTTGTGGTGGAGCAATAAAAACATAAACTGCACTTCCAGAAACTCTTAGATGGGAAATATTTGGTTCTTGAATATGAATCAATTGTAATGGGGAGACCTTGTGAAAATTTGTTGTTTTTTTTTGCAAAACATGATAATTTATTGGCCTTATGCAAAATAGCATGCCCCAAGCAGAAATTGGGAGTTTTGTTCACATAAGTAGTGGCCTAGCTATTAATTTGTTTTATAAACGATTATACTAGACAGATTTTGTGTGTGAACATAAGAGTCTAGTATAATCGTTTAAGAGTATGCAACTGATTTAATTCTCCTAACAATCTAACAATCGCTAGGTTACGAGTTGATAATAAGCATACAAGTGGCTATCTCATTGATGCATCAATCGAAACCATAAAATATCAAAATGGTCCACAAAATGGGTGAATAGGCCCACAAAGATCCCCATGTATGTGTTCCAAGAATACAAGAGATTCAGTTTTAATTTTTAATGGCGACGGCATAATGATCAACTTGCCTTGAGAAAAAGCATCACATAAGAATTCATTAGATCATAGTACTTTTCGACCTCTTAAAGAATGAACAAGAATTCTTCGCATCATTACAGAACCGAGATGGCCCAATCGATTATGCCAAATAACAAATTCATCATAATTTGTAAATTTCTAGTTTACAGTTACATACAATCCAACTACACTGATATGCATGTAGTATAATTATGAAAGAAGAAGGTAATTTTTTCAACACAACTTTATTTCTGAGGAACAAAACTTATAATATACAAGGATAGGTCTGGAAATTCATTACATCAGAGTAATTAATTAAAATGACATTTTCTTGGATATTTCCATCACTAAACAAGTGACTAGTTGTCTCTGTCACCTTCAGGGTGATTAACAAAGAAATTGGCAACATACAAAGAAATAAAACCAGTAAAGTCAATGCCACTAAGACCATGGTCAACATCATTACTAATAAAATTAACCTATATCTTTTTCTCTTTATTCTTCAATGATTCTTGATAAAGATCAGGTGTACGACAAGTACGTGACCAATGACTTTCCATGCCACATCGGTAGCACTTATTATCTATTTTTCTTTTGTTTTAGTCTCCATCTTTCTCATCACTGTTCTATTACTTCTAGTCATGAGTTGTGTATTTGGCATGACTAGGATTAGTAAACGGTCTCGTATACGTCCACAAATACGACTACAACTTCAATTTTGTCTATTATTAGAATGCATGGCTGTCGAATTTGCTTCAAGAAATGGAGCAACACTAGTTGGATGGGCTGATGATTTTTCAACAAAATCTCATTATTTTATATAGCAACAAGGGGACAAGAAATCAGTTCAAAACATTTCTTAAAACCCTGTTGATTTCATAATATTGCTATTGTAGGAGCACATTAGATGCATGAAAAGTAAAGAATGTTTTCTCCAACAAATCCTCATCAGTTACTTTTTTCCCACATAATTTCAATTATATAGTTAGATTTAAAATTGCTGAATTATAGTCTTTTACGCTTTGAAATCTTGCAAGTACAACCAATCATAACTAGTTTTTGGAAGAATAACCATCTTCCGATGTTCATACTCTCCTTCAGAAATATTTTTTTATGGTGGATGCAACAACTTTTGGATATTTATGCTATGTCTCTTATACACATGTATATGTGTATAAGAGACAGATTATATATCATGGGTGCCAGATGCTGAAATTCTTCTAAACGATAGTTTTTCGAAAACCATTTGCATTTAGATGAATTTCAGCATCTGGCACCCATGATATATAATTTTGTCCAGTGATATTAAGAGCCACAAAATCAAGTTTTGCAAGGTTAGCCATTATGATAACTGAAATCAAAAAAGCAAACAAAAACTTACCTTTAACTTACCTAAATGGAAGTGTTGAGAATTCCCAATAGAAGAGATGAGCATTGGCTTAGAGATTCGCGCTGAAAATATGTTATAAATCTACTACTAAGAACTAGTAGTATTATGTTATATTACTACTGATTAAACTAGAAAGTAGTGGACAATACTACTAAAGTAGAAATCAATATAATGTAAAGTAGAGAGTAAGAGAATTTTTTTTCTCTTCTCATTCCTTTCATCTAAACCTCTATTTATAGGCTTAAATTTCACTGATTCTCATAGTATCATTTAGATATCACATGAGTTACATAAAGTAGTGAGAGTTACATGGAGTAATGTAGAAGATTATGGGGTTATCATGGGAATAGTGGAGTTACATCTAATTGTATGTGGATGATGGGGTAGATCATGAAAAACATATATGGATATCCACTAAATGATTCATAATAATAAATAGCTTGTAGCAGACTATACTATTGTTCGCACAAAATTCTTTAATTTCTCCAATTATAACATTGCCTCTCAGATTCTCCATCATTTTTTATTGTTAAAACAACTAAAATTTTGGACAATATTTTTCTTATGCACCAAAGCGTGTTCTCGGAGAAAGTTGCACAACTTTTAACCTCTCCTTTAACATTCGAAACATCAAACGAAAATTTTGTATTAAGAATACCATCTTTTATTATGGGAAGAATAAAAGATTTAGAAAAAATTCTTTCCAAACCATTTTGACTAAGGATATTTCAGCAGCTATTAAGGAGGGCGAAACGCACGTGAATGGAATTGGTATTCAATGTTGGCTAGTTAAACAGTATTTCCCTCCTCGGTGTCGTGATTTTGGAGAATGAAAATGGTTCAACATCTTCCTTCTTGCGAACAAGAGTACACAATTCACAATTGCATGGTAAAATTTTTTTGAATCAGATAATATTGAGTGGTTTGAAATGAGTGCAAGAATAATTTCGAATTCTTTCTTTCATAATAGGCTCAATTTGGAAGACACAATTCTTGGCATTGATATCAGGTTTGAACATTTTCCGCCCATATCTTAATTTAATAAAGGGATATCAGATCTGGCAGGTTGTTGGACTTGGTGCTTTGAGTGTATGAAATGGCCGAAAGGATTAATTGGAAATACAAATTTTGGCACGAAAAGCGATAAAAGTAAAATTTGTAGAAAATTCGAAAAACTCATGAAATTTTAACTTCAGCACTTTTTGGCATCGGTTGCATATTTTGGTAATTTGAAGTTTTGGAACAGTTTAAATATTAGGGATTTTAGCTTGGGCGCGTGTACCAAAATGTTGTCATATGGGTGATCAATTTTCAATGAAAATATTTTAGTGGACATTAGATCAATTTTTTAAGTTTCATTTGAACTTTTACATTTTTTGAGTCTTTTAACTATTTTTTCATTTTTCTAATTTTTTGCCTCTCGGCCACGAATTTCAAAAAATGTTTTTGTCACGCCCGCTCTCGGATTCCGTGAGCCTCTCACATTTTTTAGAACACTAGATTCAATAACCATATATCAAAACAGATAACTCATAGATTTCCAAGATACACCAGCTACTAGATCCGGGACTAACTATATACCCGCTAATCAAGAACCGTACAGAATCGGTCTATTGGACTGCAGAAACAGAGACAAATAAAAACATGTTCTCAGCAAGTTACTAGAGTTCACCATAAGTTAAGCATACATAATACACTCATACGTCACATGCAACATAACATATCACATTCACTTATCGTATATTTATAATATATCAGAAGGCTCATATACCACATGTTCAATCCATTTTATATAGTAATAGACATATTTTCATTTGTAAAAAGAATTCTGAAACATTTACAAAATAATGAAAAGATATATGAACCACTTATCTGATCAAATTTCATGTGAATATTTATATAAGTCACTCTGGTTCTATTGACTTATTAACACCTAAATATATATAAAAAATAGATTTAATTATATTTCAAAATATCACAAATTAAACTAGTAAACCAAATGGGTCAAAAAGGAAAAATTGGGTCGACTTATACTCCCATCACCATGATTCCGGCACCGAAGCCCCAGGTCGGGATCAGTCTTGGCCATTTCCGTTACCTCACTTTGCCATGAGAAATATACTAAGCCCGTAAACAATAAGCAATAACAAACCTCAACATTAATTCATTATCATCAAGCTTACCCAATTTTATATACATATTTCCTATTAAATTAATAAATCATTAACTCACCAGTACCTTCCATATTTTCCTACCAATACACATCTACCCTTGTACTACACTCCAAACTCAACCACCTAAAAAATGTCTAACCTGACTGCTCTAACATATTTATTTATTTTTAGCCAGGAACACAATATTACACACAAATCCATACGTATCCAAATTGTTTTCTACTTTCTAATAAACTCCAACCCCACTTAACAAGATTTCACCCTTCAATTCGCTATAATGAGCAATAATAACTTCAGAAAATTGCCTTTAGTCCCTTGAAAGGTCGGCGTACTTTTCACCTAGACACTTGATAACTCTTATTGGAATCATTTAAGATAAGTCTGTTGATGACACGTGGTTAGTCTAATATAACTCTTTAATGACAAATATGTAATTATATATAATAGTTCAGACTTCACTGGGTTAGAATTTCATAGATTGAGTTCGACTTGATTGACATTGATTCGAATACGTGAGTTCGAACACATGATATAAACCCTTGAGATCAGTTCGAGGTATGAACACCATGTCCAACTCCTATTTAATATGGACTAACCCTTCATTTGTAAGTGTCCCAATTCATTCATACTAAAGACTATGTCATACATGTCATTTAGTATACAAAGGCTATTTTATCTTCTCTTGAACATTTTATGATTCATCATCCACCAATGGGTCGGATTTTACAGTTTTGCTGTTGTTATTTCAATCTGAGAATTTTTCAATCACAATTACCAAAAATATTTGATTTTTTTTCAAATTTTTTTTTTTTTTTGAATTTGTGAGCAATTTTATTTGAGCCAAAAAGGTATTTCCTTAATATGTTCTTCCAGCAATTTCATACGCTCAAAGCATCAAGCTTAACAAGCCGTCGTAGCTGATATCCCTTGATCAAATCAAGGTATGGGCAGAAAATGTTCTGAGTTCAATGTCTGGAATCATGTTTTCAAATTGAACCCCCGTGTACAAGAAAGAATTTTGAACTTTTTTTTGCACTTGTATCAAACCATTCAATTTCATCCAAGTCGAAGTTTTGTGACCATAAAATTTGGCTTGTGCACCCGTTGATTGTATATATAATAGTTACCGCACATTATTGGCCTAGCACTAAGAGTTTTTGGTGGACCCTTGACAGCATGCTTCAGTCCACCAAAAAAAAATTTGTCCAAAAATTTGGTTATTTTAACAACTGTAAGTGATCGAGGATCCGAGAGGGATATTATTACTAGATAGTGTTGATTTAAATGCTCCAGAAAATAGGTCATTATCAACATAATAATAATTGTTATATGCCAAAAGGACTGGATGGGTACGAGGTCACGTTATATGGTACTCGAGACAGTAGGTAGGTACCTTATATTCCTTGGTCCATATTCATCCACATCACTCTAAAAAATTTATTTTTAATGAGTTAGAGTGATATGGATGAATATGAACTAAGGATTTATCCCATCTAGACTCAGTTCACGGTAGATGGGATGAATCCTCTCTCTTATACACATGTGTATAAGAGACAGCTTGATGAATAATCTGTTGTGGCTCAGGATTGAGTAAAAATTCATTCGCGTGACCTTTATTTGTTAGTTTATCTTCTTGTTTTTCTTATTCTTGAATTGGTTGAATATGACTAATCTAGGAATCTTGAACATCCCATGAGAGGTCCTTATGAAAACAAAAGTTAAATAAAACTTGAAGTATCATTCTCCTTTTGATTAAAAAATAATTGATTGAAAATTTTAAAATTTTTTTTGGAGTGCATTCAATGTTTTGTTTTTACCTTTCGATTTGACTCTTAGCGTAATTTTGAAGTTATTTCAGTTCTAAATTTCTTTTTTATGTTTTTCAACCATATGAAAATTTTGGTGCCATTTAAGGTGAGAGTGATGCCTTTTATTTTTTGATTTTTTTCTTTCTGAAAAATCTGTAGTTATATCATTTTTAAAACTCCTAAATCCTATACTAACTAGTGGTATTTTACAAGTATACGGTTGTCAACTTATAGTAAAGGAAAGTAGGAATCGAACCCATAAGGATAGGTATACCATTACGATTACTGATAGCATTACTAGTTGGAGTGATTGATTTAGGAAGAATTTTAACTAAAATTAGAAATTTAAGAGACTAGGAAAGCAACTTAAAGGCTAACTAATGCACTAAAATAAATATTAACACTAAGGAAAGTATTTTAAAGAATACAAATCTAGATCTGTAATAAGAGACAGCTTTAATGGTGTTTGCTTAGATAGTTAATTTACTAGCTTTAACTAGAAATTAATGGGCTGTCTCTTATACAACTTAGATGTGTATAAGAGACAGTCCTATGCTCTCTTGAAGGTTCGAGTCACCAAATCACCTTTCTCCCTGATTTAAAAAAATTTTAAATAAAATATTTCTAAAAGAATACCATACCAATTAATCTAAAAATCCATGTGAAGAAAGCAAATAAATGAAAAATCCATGCACTAATCTACCATTTCAACTAAGAAATCAAGTAGTAAGCACATAAATAGTAGAGTAATTAGACTAAATTATTCTAGATTAATACAAAGTAAAAGAGATTAAATATAAATAAAAGATCTTACACTAATGGTCATCAATCCATCACTAATAGAGAAGAAATTACACTAAAGCGCATCTAATATAAGAAAATCCTCCCAAAATTGGGAGAAAATGAAGTTTGTTCCTGTCTCTTATACACATCTAGATGTGTATAAGAGACAGATCTTCTCCTTAATTTAACATGTGTGTATTTATACCTGTCTCTTATACACAAGATGTTTCAGCCATAAACAGAGACTTTGGTGACTGCGGTCACCAATCCTGGGGGACAAAGGCTAGGCATAAAATCGAGTTCAGAACACTGAAAACGTTTTGCTCTGAAAATCCTCACCTGATGTTCGATTGATGCATCTAATTAAGTACTACAATATAATAATTAATACCTAATTAAGTACTAAAGTACTTAATAAACACATACAAACACATTAAAGTAAAAATAGACAAAACACGCATTAAAACACTAAAAATACTCGAAATTAGTTACAAAACCGTTAAGTTTAGAATACGTACAACTCTAATTTTGTGCCTTATTAGATTCGTTTGAGTTAATTTTAAATTCCAAAAGCACCATTCCAACTAGTCTTATGGGTGTCATATTTCAATGAAAAGAAGCAATGTGTTAAATAAAAAATTTCGTTTTAAGTTTTCGTTTGAACTTTTAAATTTTTCAAGACTTTCAAATATTTTTTCATTTTTCTCATTTTTGCATCTCGGACACAACTTTCAAGAAGTGGTTTCGTAGATGTTATTTAAAGCTGATAATTGTTTTAATCACCATTACTAAAATCATTTGAATTTTTGCAAAATTTTCATTTTTTGCATTTTCTAGCAAGTTTACTCATGGCAAAAGGGTATTTCTTGAAAATGGCCTTTTGACCCTTTAATACGCTCAAAGCACCAAGTCTAACAGGTCATCAGCGCTATCAATTGATCAAATCAAGGTATGTGGGCGGAAAATGTTAGCTCAATGCTTGCAATCGTGTCTCCAAGTTGAGAGCCCAATTCTAGAACGAATTTGAAACTTTAGTTTTACACGTATCACCACTTAACACCATCTGAGTCAAAGCTCTGTGACCATATGAAAATTTGGCTTGTAGAACCATTCAAAAGCACATTAAGTCTTTTTTCTAAATCTTGTGTTGATTTGACAACAATAGAAGGTATTCTTTACACACCATTCTCGTGTGATGTTGCGAACGTTGAAGGAGAGGTTAAAACCAATGCAACTTCCATGAAGAATATGTTTCGGTTCACAATAAATAAGTTGTCCAAAAAATTTAGTTGTTTTAACAGTTTAGTGTCGGAGAATTTGTAACGTATGTTATGATTACAGGAATTAAAAAATTTTGATGTAGTAGTATGCCACGAATTATTTCTCCCTTCCGTATTGTATTATTGTCACACACATCTTACAACTTTTTGATTTAATTGATCCAAAGAATGGATCACCCATCAACATAGTAATTGCAGAATGGATCACCCATCAACATAGTAATTGCTATATGTCACAACGACACAACTGATAGGCACCATGCCTGTGGCTTTTGAAATCTTGAAAATATTCTCCAAAAAAAAAAAAAAAAAAAAACAACCAGAAGCATGTCATTAGATTAGCATGAGTATGAAATGAGTAAAAAAGTTTGGGTATTACACTCTCCCCTCTATAAGAGAAATTTCGCGCTCGAATCTTGAAGTGCTCACGACTTGAACAAGAAAAGGATATCTGCTCCGTAATATTCTCTGAAGGTCTTAGGTCGCTACCCAACTTCGGATTATATCTGGAAGACTGACACGATATTTGTTATAAAGTTTACACCTTGGGTGACTGGATTCTTGGATTTAGATGCTTATGTTTTGCACTTAAGGTTTTTTGGGTGACTGCATTTGATGTTAATTTAGTACAACTTAAGGTGTCTGACCTGGTTTGATATCTGAAATGGATAGTCAAACAATCACTCTAATATTATCAGCTTTACAAGAGCATGAAACATTGAGTTTGAAATCAACCTATCACCAAAGATAACTTCATTATGATAGACCCTTACATAACTACACTAGTGGAGCATAAGGAACTAAAGATTCAACCATAAGAAATTGCTTGATTAGAAGTCCATTAAGCCAAGTAATTCACTTTTGGACGCCAGTCAGTAACATTTCTGATCATGACTTATGAATTGTATCGAGGACTCAGACTGCTATCAGTAAGTTGGGTTCTAAATCCAACGTATTATTCTTAAATAGACGGGCAGTCAAAGAGAGCTATTCAGATTTTGGGGTAAATATTTTGATGCTTGGGAAGTTCTCTTGTATCGAGAAACAGGGTCTTTATCATTGATCGTGATCTTCTGTGAAGTTCAGCGACCCCATTGTCCCAATCGGGTGGCGACTTGGAAACTAGAGAGGTATTACGGTACAAATATCCTCTTCTATTTAAGTCGGAAGTTGCATTAAATTTCAAGAATAAAACTTCTCTTAAGGAGAAGATAGTGTAACACACAACTTTTCTAGTATGTATCAATTGTTACACATTCCTTGAAATGTTTGTTAATGTCTATCCTTGTTATCTAATAACTATTTCACCTTTCATGTTATTCATTTTAGTTTAGGGTAGCAAATGAGATAAGACTAAAATTTAGGGACTAAAATGCAATTAGTAAGATTTCAACTTTACCCTAAGAAGGCACAAAAATTCTTTTCAAAATCATTTTACTAACCTAAAACTACTAATATTGAACTCTTTTCTCTCTCAAACTCCTCTGTCTTTCCTTGAAATCTTAGGTAAAAATTTTGTTGAACAAGAGAGGATTGGACGTATGAAAGCTTAATTGAACAAACATTATTTAATCAAGGTATGTTTTTGGTGGTTTAAGCGAGAAGAAATAGGTTAGGGTTTTAGGGTTAATTTCATGAACCATAAATGCCTAAATCTTGTTGCCGTACTGTTCCCTTACATGAATAGCTTTATTTTATAGTGGTTTGATCAGTACTTTAACACATTATTTGAAGGGTCATAGATTGGCGGGTTGGCTTCCATAAGAGTACTGCATGGTTTTTAGGGGTTTAACTTAGGGTGTTTAGTATTTAATCTTGTAGATTTTGTAAGTCTAGATCATTCCTAACATGTTTGTACTTGTTTTAACTCTTGCTATTGAATATTTGGCAAGATTTTTGACCCTCAAAATGTCATTCTTTATGGCTGGCTAGATTGACCAGCTAGCTTGTTCAATTCGGCCAGAAAGGTTATGAACGGCCTGCTTTCTAACCCTTCTTGTATCAAGTGCCGTAGCATTTGACCTAAAATCCCAAATTTCAGTTTTTATTTTGCTTGCTTCTTGATCCTATAATATACCCCTATGTCTGATCCATGGAATGGTGTTGCCCTTCCTTTGTTTTAGGTCAAAGAAGTAAGTAGTTCTTCAACATTTTTATTGATTGTATTGTATATTACTAGTATTGCCGCTACGTTTAAAGTGAGATTAAGGTAAACGTACCTGATTTAATGAAGGTTTATGTGTGAGTTATGCAAGATATTGTACAACCATACAATATCGAATGTCTAATGTTGTTTATCTTCTATTTTGAGTCGATAAATGGCATAAGGTAAGCTTAGTGCATTGTCTGAATGGAGTCAACTTTACTTTATGCTATACGATTATGAAAGGGCACTAAGCTGTATGGAACATAGCATTTATGAATATTCCTGTTTTTGCATTGCAATTTAGAGCATTTTTCAACCAAGTATAACATAACTTGTGAACTATACATGGACAAATGCAAAAGATAAAAGAACCATTACATTAGCATTCAGTTGCACAAGTTCATAGGTTCACTTAATTGGATTTAGTTTACTTATATGACATGCGATTAAGTGTACTCAGACATGCTTATTATCTTTCCATCTTTTGTTAGAAAGTAAATCATGGAACACTTAACAAAATTTAAAATTTTTACTTTCTATAACGGATCATCTTGATTAATTTAAGCGTCGTAAAAGAAAAGTATAGAGATTATATTTTAAAACTGCAGTAAAATCTCCAATTTATCAAGGATGTCGATCCACAAGCTGCACAAACGTCCGACCTTTAATTGTATCCATGCACAGATAATTAATACCGGTATTTCACAACATTGATTAATCCAAACTACACGGTGCTAGTTCCTTTACTTTTCTTCATATTTTTTGTCACAATTTTTCTTTAAGAATCTTGATTTGACCGTGATGCTTTTTCACGGTTCTTTTTGGGGATATATATATATATATATACACACATACATACCTACACATACATACATACATATATATATGTGTGTGTCTATATATATACACACAGAGAGAGAACAACCCTAGGAACTATTATGATATTACATATTAGTCTCTAAGATTTATGACTTATTATAACTAAGTCCTTAAATTTATTTCATAAATTAACCCATAAGTATCTCATACTTATAAAATAATCAATTTAATACTGAATTAATCATTTAAAGTATGTGACCTTTATATTTCCAATCATGTTGGTAATAAGAATAAATTATAATTCTAAATTAATTAGAATTAGACAAATTATGATCCTAAATCAATTTGGATTAGATAAATTAATGTAATACATACAACTTTAATTTATCATTAATTCACTAATAATTAATTTACACTTATAGATCAAGATTGGCTTCTAGCAAAGTATAATGACCACTCAAGTGTTGAGACATGTTAAGCGGTTCGATGTCACCTATCTGTTATTTAATTCTCATATAATTATGTATCCTTCTACAGGTTTATAATAATAAGAGATCTAAAGTACAGATATAATGCCAACTCTTATCATACTAATTTTTACTTCTTTTCAAAATAGACATTCACTTGAAAAAGAATGTATGTATGTATGTGTAGGTATGTTCATTTTGCGCAAAGATTTTTGAATCATATTTCAAGAAGCGGCCAGACTGGGACATACTCTCCCATTATAAGGAGTGATGAATCCTATATCGATCATGTCTTATCTTTTCATGATTCATATTACACCCGATTTCTACAGTATGTGCAACTCCTTAAGAGTAACAACTAATAGAGGTAAAGTATAGTAATCCACAATCAAGATAAATTTATGATCTCAAGTCATCCTAAAGACCATTATACTACTATCACAAAGAGATTAATGCATTGGCATTTAGATAATAATCCGTGTGGAATACTCTTAGCGGGTCAATTTGATGCACTTATTCTCAATAAACATCCACATACAATTACGTTCTAATCTACCCGTGTGAAACACTACAATTAGGCATTTTTACGAATAAAAATATGATTACTTAGAGAAATTCATCATCATAATTATTTATGATTTCTCATATATATATATATATATATATATCATCTATATATATATATCATTTGAAGGACTTTATTATATTAAATAGATAAAGAATGACATATTATAAAATATGCATAAGTATAAAAGTATAATTTGTTTCTAAAATAAGTTGGTTTTAGGGTATACACTAACAAATTGATACTTGCACTTCTAGTTGTTATATTCAAAACCTTAAGACTATTATTGAACATGATTCATGCTTCTCTTATCTTCTCTATCTTTACTTCATTTCTATCAATGATTTCTCTAATCAAATGATAGCGTCGTAATATATGTTTGGATCGCTGATGAGACCTGGGTTACTTTGCTTGTGCAGTAGCTCCATTGTCATCACAATAGAAGAATATAGGATCACCAATAGAGGGAACCACACCAAGTTCAGTCACAAATTTTTTGATCCAAATCGCTTCTTTTGGTGCTTCTAAAGTTGCAATGTATTTAACTTTTGCTGTAAAATCAGCTGCTCGTATCTTAACTTGAAACTCTTCCAACTAACTGCACTACCATTAAGAGTAAATACGTATCCAAATTGCAATTTGCTATCATCCTTGTCAGATTAAAAGTTAGCATCTGTATATCCGTAAACTGCTAATTCTTGCCCAATGCCTACCATAAATCAAGAATAAATTTTTAGTTCTTCTTAAGTATTTAAGAATATTCTGACTGCTATCTAGTGACCACTCCCTGGGTTAGATTAAAATTTTCTCGTAACATTGCCACTTATAGTATAGGAGATAATGGGTCTAGTACATAACATAGCATACATTATAGATCCTATAGCTGAAACATATGGGATATTATTCATGCTATCTCTTTAGATATCTGTCTTAGGGCACATATCCTTAGAAATGTACACACTATGAGATATTGGCAAATAAACCTTCTGTGATTGATCTATGTTAAACCTCTTTAGCATCTTGACTATGTACGTTGATTGAGTAAAACCAGGCAACCCTTTAGATCTATCACTATAGATCCTCATTTCCAGAATGTAGGACGCCATCTAGATGTGTATAAGAAAAACTCTTGGACTACCATACCTTTACACATTGAAGCATGTATGTCGTTTCCTATTAACAATTTATCATCCGCATAAAGTATCATGACAATAATGACACTCCCACTAACCTTCTCGTATACACAAGGTTCATCCTTATTTTTGATAAAATTAAACTCTTTGATTGTCTCATCAAAACGAATGTTCTAACTTATAGAAGTATTGTTTCAGTCCATAAATAGACCTTTTAGCTTGTATATTTTATTGGAATCTGTAGATATAAACCTTTCAAGTTGCATCATATACACATCTTCTTGCAAATTTTCATTAAGAAATGCAGTTTTTACATTCATTTGCCAAATCTCACAATCATAATATGCAGCTATAACAAGTAACGGATAAGAAAGTTTCGTCAAAGTCAACTCCTTGTCTTTGTGTGTAATCCTTTGCCATCAATCGCGCCTTATAGGTAATAGCATTACTATCCATGTTAGTTTTTCTCTTAAAGACCCATTTTCACTCTATGGGTTTAATTCCTTCAACTGGATCAACTAAGGTCCAAACCTTATTATCATACATGAAATTCATCTCAGACTTCATGGCTTGTAACTACTTCTGATAGTCTTCATCAAATAGTGCTTCTTTGTAAAATATAGGTTCATATCGTACATCTAGAATACATCATTATGCACACAAGAAATCCAAGTTATAGTTTTTGGATCTCGATAAGTCCTAATATTCCTACGAAGAGCTTGTATATCATTAACTTTATTTTCTATAATATCATCATATGATTGAAGCTCTTGTTCCACTTGTTGATCAATGCATTGTGTTTCTTGAACTTATTCGAGATCTATTTTGCTCCCACTTGCCATTCTGAGAAAAAATTCCTTTTCTAAAAATACAACATGTTTTGAGACAAACACCTTTTGCTCAATAAGATTATAGAAATAGTATCCATATGTCTCTTTTGGATACCCCACAATAAGTATTTGTCCGACTTAGTTTCAATTTTGTCAGATTCTACTCTCTTCACATAAGCAGCGCAACCCCAAACTTTCAAGTATGAAAGATTAGATTTCTTTCCAAACTATATTTCATATGGAGTAAAATCAACGACTTTTCATGGAACACGGTTTAGCAAATGGGAGGCAGTATGAAGAGCATACCCCCCCTAAACTATTTTAGGAGGTCTGTAAGACTCGTCATTGATCGAACCATATCTAATAGAGCTTAAGTTATGTCTTTGAGATCCACCGTTTAATTGTGGTGTATAAGGAGAAGTCCATTGAGGTACAATCCTATTCTCCTTAAGATAATTTTGAAACTCTTGATTTTAGTATTCTCCACCACGATCAAATCAAAGTATTTTAATATTTTACCGAGTTGTTTTTTAACGTCATTCTTGAATTTCTTGAACTTTTCAAAGGTTTCGGACTTATACTTCATAAAGTATATATAACATATCTCGAATGGTCATCCATAAAAGTAATGAAGTATGAAAAGCCTTCTCTAGCATGGATAAACATAGGACCACAAACATTAGTATGTATTAACCCTAGCAATTCACTATATCTATCACTCTTTCTTGTAAAAGGTGATTCAGTCATTTTACCAAGTAAATAAGACTCACATTTGTCACATAATTAATTATCAAATGATCCCAAATAACCATTATTGTGTAATTTGGTAGTGTATTTCTCATTTATATGACCAAATCTACAATGGCAAAGAAATATTGGTGAACATTATTTCACGTTATCAATTTTAAACCTTTTAGGATTTATGTTGGAAATTGAATTGTCTATGTCTAGAGTTAAAGACCATTAATCATAGCAGTAGTTCCATATAAAATGCCAGCACGTGAAAAGAATAATATTTATTCATTTGCATAATAACAAAACCATCCATATCTAAACACGGAATAGAAACAATATTTCTAATAAGAGATGGAACATAATAATAGTGTTGCAAATTGATAATAAAACCATTAGATTGACTATTTAATAGATGTTCCACTGTCTAAAGCACCAAGCACTTGCGAAGTAGAATGTTGGCTAAGGGAGAAGTGGACTTGTACGTGAGAAATGGAGCTACTTCGCTTTAGTACCTACATCTTTTCAGAAATATGAGATGCAGATCCGGTATCTAATATCCA
This sequence comes from Cinchona pubescens, assembly GCA_025175665.1. Lineage (NCBI taxonomy): Eukaryota > Viridiplantae > Streptophyta > Magnoliopsida > Gentianales > Rubiaceae > Cinchona > Cinchona pubescens. The sequence goes on along the minus strand of JANKKI010000094.1, from coordinate 1,214,889 downwards.
ATAATCTAATTTGGAAGTAAAAATATTAATCTCAATTAGAAACATACTTGAAGTTAAAGTTTCACCAATCTTCTTCTGTTTCAAGGTATCAAAGTAATCAATTGCAGTTCTTCTTCTAATGTCCATCTTGTCCACAATGAAAGCAAGTGTCCTCAGATTGGTCATTTTTTATCACAGGTGTTGGTTTCAATCCAGATTTAACTTTCTTAAAGCCAACATTGGATTTCTTTTTCTTCCTATTGGAAGAATCAATAACCAACACTTGTTTCTTATCTTTTTTTATAGTTGTCTCAGTAGACTAAGGCATGTTCAACAGTTCAGAAAAAATTGTTGACAACTTATTCATATTATAGTTCATTACGAGCTATGCAAAGCTTACAGGCAGAGATTGCAAAATCAAGTCAACATTTAACCCATGATTTTGCACAAATTCCCATTGTTCCAATTTTTCAATCAATCCAATCATTTTTAGTACACGAACAGCTACTGATTCACTACTATTTTACAACAAAAGAGTTCCTTAGAGGTCTCATACCTCTCTTTCCTTGACTCTTCAACAAACAACTCCTTGAGATGAAGAATCATAGAAGGAGCATCCATCTTTTCATTTTCTTCTGCAATTCAGAATTTATAGATGCCAACATGATACAAGTGGTAGTATCATTATCCTCCATGTGCTTACGATAAGCATTCTGAACTGTTTGATCAATATCATATGTAGGCGTATCAGGAACAGATTGATCAAGGACATAACCAATTTTCTCATGCTTGAGAACAATTCTCAAGTTGCGTTGCCAGTTCAGAAAATTTGGCCCAATAAGTTTGTTATCATTTAAGAGTGGATGCAGATTGACACTGCTACTCATATTCTTGTAAATAAAGACAGAATAAGATTTTGTTATTTATGCATAAATAAAACCAAAATATAACATGGATTTCATTTAATTTGGTTTTTCTCTGACTATTTTAATTCAAATTAACAACCTTCATATATTGATTTGGGAGCCCTCGTAGAACCCCTAGTGGTTAGAATCCCGTCTAATTATTTTGATCTTTTGTGTACCTAATAAACCAAAATAATTTCGAAAGGTAGGTAAGTCTTACTAATTACAATTAGGCTACTTTATAATTCTTAGATATTTAAGTATCAACTTTTGATAACACATCTTACGTAACTCCTAACCTTTGCCTCAAAGACATACAATCTTGAGTGTACCCAACAAATTATACACCTCCATTAAGTCATACCCATTATTCAGAAATTTTGTTTCATAACTTAAACATGTCCAACATAGAGTAATCTTGGATTACCCAAACAATTTATATTAAGAAGAATTCTCGTTTCTTGCTATAATAATAGAGGACAACTTATTTATTGACATAATATTGACTTAAGGGATTTTCTTTTCAATTATTGATTAGGTCTTATCAAATTGCAATCAATATTATCATATCAACATATAACAAATAAAATATGTATAAAACCATAGATGATTATAGACTTTTACTAAACTATTGCCTTGAGTCACAAGGAAATCTAGGTGATAAGATGTACAGGTATACATAACTATGTAGAAATGTGTTCTGTAGTTGCGCCTTTGAGCCATCCCTATCGTTCTGATGTGTTACATTAAAAATGTTATTTTATGTAAACATTTTAGATATTCAATCCTATCCCTTGACCTACCTCTAATGTACATTACATGATTAATCAAGAAATCTCGAATTACATTCGAGGGGATTGAGATGAAAGAAGAATTACATTCAAAATAGTAGAGAAAGGCAAGAGTCGCATACCTTATTTAAAAATTATAGCCATTGAATTTGAACAAAGTAAACCATATACAATCACATTTGTCTTAAGTCCATAATCATCTATTATGCTATTATATAATTTAACAATTAAATAAAAGTATAAAAACCACATTCAATATTTAATCATGAATCACTATGCATCATAATTTCAGTCTCATTGAAAATATCATTTTTGAATTATTTATGAAAATATTTCATGGAGAAATATTATTTTCCAATCTCATTAGAAAATAAATACTTTAAATAATAGAATTTCAAAAATCATATTAGAAACAATTTCCAAATTTTTTTGAACATTTATTAAATTCCAATCTTGTTGAAAAATAATAAATTTCTAAAATTTAAAGAAATTGTCTAATTCTAATTAGATTAGACTTAAATAAATATCTTCAAAGGTTTTGTATTTTCTAAATCTTAATGAAATTAAAATAAAGAAGGTATCCAAATATTAACAATTAATTTAAAACAATATTTGTCAAAAATTAATTGGTGATTTCAGGAGCCAAATTTAGAAAAACCTTTAATTTGAAAATATTAAATTAAGTGTCACTAAAAGTAACTTAATTAATTGGACACTTTTAGTGACCCCAAACTGTCACTAAAAGTGACAAAAACAACAACTAAATTATTTGATGATGTTATGTGATAAGAGACAGGTCAAGCTATGCTAATGTCATTTCCTATCGAAACATCTTGGCAGGGAAAAAATGTTTTTTTTTTCCTCTAATATTTTCAAAATGACAATATCAAAAATTCGCATAGCTTGAACAAATTGAATATCCATGACAACTAAACACATTTACATCATAAATTAATCAAGGGTGGCTCTTCTGATACCACTATTAGAAAGTAATCATACAACACACAGCGGATATATAAAATTTTTATCTCTATGATGGATACACCTTGACTAATTTATGTGTAGTGCAAGAAAAGTATTGAGATTATACCTTAAACCCGTGGTAAAATTTCCAATCTGTTAGGGATGTTGATCCAAAAGCTGCACAAATGTCTGGGTTCTAATAGTATCCACACAAATAATTAATTTAGAATCTTCACAAAATTGATTGACCCAAGTCACAGAGTGCTAACTCTTTTATTTTTCTTCTTATTTTTCCTCACAATTTTTCTTTAAATCGTGATTTGATCGAGGTGCTTTTCCACGGTTCTTTTTGGGGCTTGAGATTATAAACACACACACACACACACACACAGAGACATACATACATATACATATACATATACATATATATATACACACACACATATATGCACAACAATCCTAGGAATTATTATGATATTAAATATTGATTTATGACTTATCATAATTAAGCCGTGATAATTAATTTATCTTATAAATTAACTAATAAGTATTTCATACTTATCAAATAATCAATTTTCTCGAATTAATCATCTTAAAGTGTCTAACCATTTAGGTTCTCAGTCACGTTGGTAATAAGCATAAATTATAATTCTAAATTAATTAAGATTAGACAAATTATAATCTTAAATCAATTTGAATTAGATAAATTAAACAACTTTAATTTATCATTAATTCACTAATTAGTTAATTTACACTTATAGATCAAAATTGACTTCTAGCAAAGCATCATGACTAACCAAGTGTTGAGACATGTCAAGTGATTCGACTTCACCTATTAGTGATTTAGTTCTCGTGTAATTATTATCCTTCCACCACACTTTATCCCGATTTGTTCAAGAGTACAAATATAATGCCAACTCTTATCATATTAATTAATTTACTTCTTTCCAAAATATAACTCACTTGAAAAAGAAGTTAAGACATTCTTAATTCTATTTTCACTTTGCACAAAAGATATTTCTGAATCATATTTCAAAAAGTGGCCATATTAGGATAAACTCTCCCATTATAAGGACTGGTGAATCCTATATTAGTCATATCTTATCTTTTTCATGATTCATATTACACCCGATTTCTACAGTATGTGTGACTCTTTAAGAGTAACAACTAATAAAGTTAAAATATAGTAATTTACAATCAAGATAAACCCATGATCTCAAGTCCAAGGACCATTATACTACTATCACAAAGAAATTAATCCACTGGCACTTGGATAATAATCTATGTGGAATACTCTTATCAGATCAATTCAATTCACTTATTCTCAATAAGCATCTAAATACAATTATGTGCTAATCTACTCGTGTCAAACACTACGATTAGGGATATTTACGAATAAAAATATAACTACTTAGAGAAATTCATCATCATAACTATTTATGATTTCTCATAAATATATTTCATTTGACGGATTTTATCACATTAAATAGATAAAAAATGCCATATTATAAAATATTAGATGATAAATTTAAAAGTGTAATTTGTCTCTAAAACAAATTGATTTTAGAGCATACACTAACATCTTTAGGGTGCTACATACCTGACCCGAGTGATATGCAAGTTTACGGTGTTAAACGCTCAACTTGAGTGACAACTCGAATGACATTTATGTTTATGTGCTAATTACTCGACTCAAATACTTGAACATTCCGCATATCCAAATACTCGAATATTCCAATCCTCAAATGACATCATTGCAATAAATGATATTACTTGATATAAGTAAAATTTTATAAAATTTAATTCTAACCATAAAATTTATATGTGGAATTCAAAACCGGATCTATCTAAATATATTCCTCATATGAACCTATCTAAGTTATGGTCTATGGCTTGTGGTTGGAATTTGGAAGCCTTTAAATTGTGTATGGTTATTAATCGCGTGTCGTGCATGCTTAGAACGAATTCAAGGAGCTGGTGTGTGATTGTCCTAATTTTGAACTCGTTACTTTGTTTTTAAACGTTGTAATTAAAAGAAAATTAATTGTCCTAATTTTGAACTCGTTACTTTGTTTTTAAACGTTAAAAGAAAATTAAGTAGACCAAAATTTTATATATTAAGCATACGTGATATTATTTCTACGGGCTTAATTGCATAATTGGTCTTTTTTAGTCTGCCAGTCGATTAGACCAACTAAAAATTCCAATGATGATGCAAACATTGGATGACATTAACTAATCAATTCTATGGGAGGTGATAAAACCGTAAAAGTTAGATCATTCAACACTGAATCGTTTGAACTTTGGAATTTAAATAAGAAGGCACAGACCAAAGGTGTGGAAACCGAAGAGTAAAATTTTCCCGTAAGAGCAATCCCAAATCCTATGTTGCTTAGAGTTTTATGTCCAAATAACATCTTTTTTGAAAAGGGTTAATAACTTACACATCTTTTTTAACTGTTTACACACCTTTATCACTACTGATTAGTGTAGTTAGGTTCTTAGACACCCCTTCTAACTCCCTACATACTCCAAAATGAACATTTTGTACTAATAAATATTAACAGGGGTGTGCAATAAGTTAAAAAGGATGTATAAATATCATCAATAAAAATTATTCTTAATGCAACTCAACTTCAAATTTAATTCTCACTAGTGGGTGAAGCATACTCTTCTGTGTGTAATTTTAAAAGATAAAAAGAAATAAAAAAGAAAAAAGGTAGTTAATTGGTAGTTATATAAAAATGGTACTAATGATAAATTATTACACTAATAAGGATAAATTTGTCAAATCAAATAATGATATTACACCAAATGATCTCTCATGTTTTATATGTAGTATAGATATAGATAATAATACTTTTTTTTTGCATATTATTTACTGTCTTTCAACCTAGATGGTAAAAATCTCAGTATGAATGTCTCTAGTACATAAATCAATATTTTTACCAAAAGATTCCTAGGATTGATCATGTGATAAGTATGAAATGTGTATTAGTTAATGATAAGATCTATATCTTGTCTCTTATGCTGATCTTCTTATATACTAGACATCAGATGCATCTATCTAAAAGATTTGACTTGGTAGTACATGTACAGTTTTTTAAATATAAAATTGGTCAACATGGCTAGGTATAAAATTGACTGTGGTCATTTTTATAAAAATTGAATATGAATCTAACCATAAAACCCTAATTTTGTAGTCAATTTTTTATTTATGTAGTTAATTTTTTTTATGTTCTCATATACATTGAATTGTTGGAATAAGTATCACAAGTTCGTGGCGTGGCGGTTTGATGATGGTGTTTAATTTGTTCGAAGATTTACTTATTTTTTTTCCTATTCTAGCTAGTTTGCATATCATTTTAAAAACTAAACTATAATGAAGAATTGAAATTCTACTAAATTGAGGTGGTCTTCAACCAAGCTGCTGGAAATTTTAGCATTAAAATTGGTCAGTCACTTATGAATAAAAGAAAAGGTGGCCCTGTTCATGTAGTGAAATTGAACGAACACAATTCTTCTTGTAAAAAATGGTAGATTTTTAGTTTTCCTTGTGTTCTCATGTAATGGTTGCATGCTAACATCGTAGCTTGGACTACAAACCTTTGGTTCAGAATTAGTATTCCCTTTCTACGTATGAGTTGACTTAGGCACCACTTTTTGAACCGATCCCTGACAAAGTTCATTGGCCTCCTCAAGGAAAAATTGACGCTAATACCAAACAATTCAATGGGACAAAATATCAAAGGACATCCTAAGTCAACACAGTTGCACAATGAGATATGCTAAAAAAGGTCATATTAAATGGACTTGTAGCTTGTGCGAGCAAAAAGGACACAATAAAAGAAGATGTCCCCCTAGACAACAATAGTTTAACGTAGAATTGACTATAACTCTAATATTTTTTTCTTTGGATGCTTTTTTTTTCCCTTATCATCGCCCGATTATTTTAGCATACAATTGTTGATTATTTAAGTTTTTTTGCAGGCTGCCCTATTTAATGAAGAATTATCACAAGCTTAGAATCTTTTTGAATGCACAATGGGAGCATTGGTAATGGAAAACCTTTTTGGATCCCTATCCTTGAAGACTAATAGAGTGGAACACAACAATAGAAATTGGTTTTGATTGGTGCATTAAGCACAGGAGTGATGATTCAAGAATTTTCAACCGACTTGTAAATGACAACTCATATTGTCATCAAGTTTTTTATTTCATTCTACTATGATGTTTTCTCTAATCTCTTCAGCGTAAGATGTGCATATTGGGACATTATTACAATTGGACAGCATAGGTTACCATTGTGTTCACCTTTAGTAATTGTTTTTGGTTGGTTTCTAGACCTATATTTATAGGAAATTATCCATGGTATTGTATCCATATGTTAAAGAGCACGTGGTGCACTTACGGTTTAATATATGTTGTTTGGAGTATTTTATTTTTGAGCCACAACATGCTCTAAGATATCATGAACTGACTAATTTTGTTGAGGGTTTGAGGTTTTGATACATGGGGCTAGACAATGCGTTTCTTTGTGATTTTTGGACAGGACATGACTGAATGAATCTCAGTTGTATTTTTCATATTACACTCTTTCTCTTGAGGGCTGTCAAAATGATTCACAATTTACTGTGTCTGTACTAATTTACAATTCAGGTTGTAAATAAGTTTAAATTTAGTTGCATCATTTATTATTGGTTGGATAATTAAAAATACTAGTTTTGAATCTCGAATTTTTGTATGTGCTTATACTAATATTGAGTTGTTATATGTTGTTTCTGAACTTTTGATTTCTTTTCTAGACTTTCTAACATATATTGATTTTTGCTTTGGATAAAATCTGTAGCTTAATCAATCAATTTGCAAGGTTTTTTTATGTGGAATAGTGATTTCACTATGAAATTCTGAAACTTGACTTTCTTTTAAAGTCAAGGTGCTTAGTGAATTTTTGTAATAGAAACATTCTACTGATTTTTTAGGTAAGATTTCACTGATTTTATTCATGGGTAAAGTGATACCTTCTAAATTCTATGTTGCATAGTGGAATATTGATAACTCTATCACATAGAGTTATTTTACCTTCAATTCCTATAAAATTTTGGTCATGTTAGTCCCATTCGGATTAGTTGTGTGTGTTTTGTTCATAAATTGTATTTATTAGTGAATTTTGGTAATTTAGAACTAATTTTAGGACTTTTGCTATTAATTATATAACAAAATTAGACTAAATTGACAACTAAAGATTTTATGTGCATTTTGACTTAGTATTGTTCGTGTAATTTTATAGGGAAAGTTAGAAGATTTGATGGCAAGTTGAAGGAGTGGAAGAATGGCAAGAATGTAATTGCATGCAATTGGAAGAGCAAGCTTAAGAGTTTCCGCCTTATTGACCGCGGTCGAGACTACCAAGGAGGAAATATTTTAATTGTGGTCAATGCTCTTTCTGCTTCAAAGTATCAGCAACTGCGGTCAAGAAATTCAAGGCACAAGTTTATTAATTACGGTCAACAAGCAACTACGAGGAATCACTCATTAACTGCGATAAATAAATTTATATAGGAGAAAAATTGACCACAGTCAACCAAGTCAAATAGGTACTTTGACCATCGGATTTTTGAATTACCCTAAAAGACTACCCCTAAAACACATAGTAGTAGATGTAGGAAATAGTTAGTGCAGCCTCCTTAGTCTAGTCTTATCTTAAACACGGAGTCCTTTTTTCTTCTACTTAAACTCTAATTGTAGCCTTAATCTAGTTGTAAAAATTCAACCTCTTTACTCTTAATTTATTGGGCTTTTCATTAAGTTTAATTTGATACGAATTTCATCTATCTTCTCATTTCAATCTTGCATTTTAATTTCATTCAAGTTATCGCCATTTTCTAGACTAGCTCAAGTTTCTTATATTAAAATAGTAAATCTTTGTTTAAATCTTGCTTTTCTTAGTGTTAAACCTTTGTTTAATAGAGAGTTTTCATTAAATATAGATTTTAAAAGCTAATCACTAGCTTAACCCTAGTTTTCTTTCATTTTCATTACTTTCTAAAATAGTAAAAAATGAAGAATAAAATGTTGGTTTATGTACTAAAGGCAACAGTATTGGAATTAGAAATTATACTTATTGCCAACGTTAAATGAACCTAAAGGGTCACACACTAAGAGTAAGCATTGGGTTAAGTTAATTGTTGACTAAGTTCGTTGAATAAGAATTTGTGTCTAGATTCAATGAACGAGAATTATTTACTAATTACATTGGATTTACTGGATTGTCCAGTTAAATAGTAATTATAATAATTCTGCAGGAAATATATCTGGTTACTATCATACGCGTTAATATATCTAATACGTGTGATAGAAGAATTCTAATCAAAGAAGAGTTCTTTGAACAAGATTAACCGCTATACAATATAGAATATGATTCTTTAGGGTTTGGGTGTCTGACAACCTCCAGGACCTGAAAATAAGAACCTTCCAAATTATGTTGGTATAACTTTTCTTACGACCTATATGGTTTGATACACATCCAAGAGCTTGGTAAGAGACAGGTATGTGGATACAGTAGAGGCGTTCGTTCAATCCAGAGCAGCGCCTAAGGTCCACGTGTTCTACGAATAGTTCGTGGTTGCCGTGGTGTCCAAATCGTGACCGTGGTGTTCGGATCGTGGAAAGATTCGAGATGTGTATAAGAGACAGACATACATCTGTATGTATTAGGCCCAATAAATCATTGGAAGCTGTAGTTACGCTGAATGTATTTGTTGAAAATGTTTGATATCTTGATCTCAATACATACATATGATGTATGTAAAGATTCTATTCGATAGAAACTGCATTCGATGATTCTATTTGATGATTCTGTTGTTGAACTATATGTATATGTGATATACGTATGTTGTTGTTGAATTATGTATATATGATATATGTATTCTTCTGAATGATTTACATATATGATATGTGTATGTTCTGATCGATGGATTTAATTCGCATCATGAAAATTATGACACACCTTTGCTAAATGAGTTACAATTACTCTTTAGCGTCGGGCGCTGCCCTCGACCGCCCAGGCTCTGCCTGGACCCGCGAGGCGCCGTACTTACGTCGTAGTGGCTTAAAATCGTTTTGGTAATAACGTCGGATAAATAATAGTATGTTTTATTTTTCTACCACTTTCATATGCATGGTGCATATAATAGCCCTTTTGACCTAAGGGAATAGCTATTCACATTTCTGTTACATGGGGTGTAATTATATAAATACCACTGTTGTCGTTTTTCTTTTGTAATTTTAAAGTTTTGTATTATTGTATTACAAAGCTTGTAAAGAAGGCAAGAGGAGCAACTTGGCGTCAATCAACAACAAGGTGTATTCCATGAAGATGGAAGAAATTTTGAAGTTGTAATTTGACCCTAGGATTGACCTTGATCTTCATATTGGCTTATGAAGATCACCATAGTTTAAGGGCCATGCTATGACACGTTTATCTGGATATTGGGCTATCAAACCGGTTTTGGGCCCATAGGCATAAGATGAGATTAAACATGCCGGTACATATGATGTATTGATCTCATAATTGTTTTAAGAGTTACATATGATGTAATTGGTAAAGAGTTACCTACCTAAATAACTTAATTTTAATTGTCATGCCAAAGCTGAGTTAAAGTTAAGTGAAATATGGATCTTAACCCACTAAATGGTACAAACTGTTGTGTATTCAAACTCTTATGAAAAAATGTCATTGATGATGCATATGATGCCAGGATGGAATTGCTACCATGAGCCCAGGACCTTGAGAAGGACTTGGAGCACTTGGAAGCTTTGAGATGGTCAATCATCTCAAGGAAATGTTCCAACAAACAAGCAAGGCGGAAAGGTTTGAAACGACCAAAGCTTTACATTCTGCAAAATACAGATTAAGCGTTGTTAGTCCTCATGTCTTGAAGATGAAGGGTTCATAGATCATCATGAAAGACTTGGATTTCCCATAAGTCAAGAGTCTCTTATACAATCTAGATTTGTATAAGAGAATGACCAGGCTCATTGCAAAAGTGACAAACTCCTTCCTTTGGAGGCTTAGGCTTGTTCTGGTTCTTGGTATAGGGCAGCCCAAGAACCAGAACAAGCCTAAGCCTCCAAAGGAAGGAGTTTGTCACTTTTGCAATGAGCCTGGTCATTGGAAAAGAAATTGCAAACTCTATTTGGAAGATCTAAAGAAGAAGAAGAGTAGTGAGACTACTACTTCAGGTATTTATGTTATACACGTTAATCTTACTACTTCTATATTCCTCGTCATGGGTATCCATACTGGATGTCCAGCTCACATTTGTGTTAATGTGATTGATCGAAAGAAGTAGTCGATTAAAGAAAGGTGAAGTGGAGATCTTTGGTATCCTGAACTGTCTCTTAAGTTGCTGTCTCTAGACATATAACATGTGATAAGAAACAGCCCGGGCTCAGAACATTGAATAATTGTTAGCTGTATCTTTAGTTCTTCTCAAGTACTTAAGGATATTCTTGACTGCTGTCATAATGGTCTTTACGTTCTAAACATTGAAAAGCCCAATCCAGAGATAGTTTATCACATAAATACAAAGAAACCTAGATTGGATGATTCAAATCAAACTTTCTTATGGCATTGTCGCCTTTGTCACATAAATGAGAAGCGCATATCAAAACTCCATAAAGATGGGCTTTTGAATAATTTGATCTTGGGACATCTAGATGTGATAACAGATTATTATATGGATTATAACATAATCCTCATATCTTATATCTAAGAATTTTATGACCAACTTAGAAATTGTTGAATTGTTTACAATTAACTGTGATTATGGAACATCAATGGAATGGTGTACAAATTTAACTATGCCTATGCACCTATTAGATATGGTTCGATCCATGATGAGTCATAAGATCTCCCTTTATCCTTTTGGGGTTATGCTTTACAAACATGCAGGATGAACAACATGTTCATAATGAGAATTACCAATGACATAAAACCATGTTGTATTCTAAAAAGCCTTGTTTGTCCTGTTTTTATACAGATCTGGGGCTGTATTAGAAACGGCATAACCAGATAATAGGTCATATGATGGCCAATTACAACTTCATCATTTCATCCATCTGATCAAATACAACTATGTCTTAAATCAACACAGTTGCTACACTTGCCTTCTTTACAGGGCTTTAGAATAATACCATATTCATGTCTCTAATACAAGTCTACATCTATAATAAGGGCTCATATAGCAAAATGAATTCGACATCCAGTGTATAAGAGACAGGCGTATGATAGTAATCAGATATATTATCCTTGCGAATTATTATAATTAGAGACAGCAATCGTGCTTTGAAGGTATGTACATTGCCATCCATGTCAGTTTTCTTCTTGAAAACCCATTTGCACCCAATCTCTTTATACCATCCGGTGGTTCATTATAAGAGGTGTAAATGCTTTTCAAGAAGAAAACTGACATGGATGGCAATCTACATACCTTCAAAGCTCGATTGGTTGCAAAAGGTTTCAAACTGAACTCATGGTATAGACTATGATAACTATTTGGACACCACGGCAACCATTATGTGTATAAGATACAGAGCTAATTAACATTAATCTGTTTAGAACATAACATTTAGTTTCTATAATGGACACATACTCGAGGATGTGTATAAGTCACATCTAGATGTGTATAAATCGCATGGTATCTATTCCATATGCATCAGCTATAGGATCCATCATGTATGCGATGTTATGTACTCGACCGGATGTCATCTAGATGCTATCTGCATACATGTGGAAAGAACAGGCTAGCATCACTAATCCAGTTGATATCTGTTGTGATAATAATGGGGCTATTGCACAAGCCAAAGAGCCTAGATCGCATCAACGATCCAAACACATCCAAAGACGTTATCATCTCATTCGTGAGATCGTTGAGAGAGAGACGTCAAAATATGCAAAGTACCAACCGATGACAACATTTTGATCCATTAACTAAACCACTACCACAACCAAAACATGATCGCCATGTTCGGTCAATAGGTCTTAGACATATGTATGATTGGACCTAATTGTTTAATTGGGAGACTTTTAATGGATAATTTTAAAACGAATATTGTCATCATGATATTTTATATTGCATGTTTTAATATTAGAATCCATGAATAATTTATTATTCTAAATGTCCCTAGTTATTCAATATAGTGGGAGACATAACCTGATCAAATAACCCATGTCATAATCCTTGATAATCATATGATGATTATGGATATATGGATATAATAAAAATCATGGGTATTTGTTGGCGAACAAAATCTTGGATTGACCGTTATGAGAATACAACATGGTTTTATGTCATTGGTAATTCTCATTATGAACATGTTGTTCATCCTTAGACCTGAGATCACCATAGTTTCCTACATAAGAACTTATGTGTTTTGACACAATCAAACGTTGTCTTTAACCGGATGATTATAAAGATTGTGATTGAACATGTAGAAATTATGCGGAGGAAAATGAGTGATTAAGATGGAATTTGTCCCTCTTATTATGAGAGAGATGTCTTTGGGCCTCGATTAGTAGGAATGTAAAATGCATGGCCGTGCTCAAATGGATTGATAAGGTGATCAAATTCATTTGTTTTATCATTCTACTTCGAGATCGAGAAATCAAATAGTTGGACACAAATAGAGATGACATTGTCCATGCTCTATGTCCAACTAAGACATCGTGTGACAAAAGGATTATGACATGGGTTATTTGATCAGGTTATGTCAGATCAATGCTCTTCATTTAACTTGGGTGGTCATGACATGCCTTGCTAGAGGCCAATCTTGCTTTATGAAGTATAATCGTTAATGATAAATTAAAGGTGTTTAATTTATTCAATTCCAAAACTTCTGGCTAATTGTCTTTAGTCCAAGTGGGAGTATTGTTGGTTTATGTACTAAAGGCAATATCTAGAATGAGAAATTACAACAGGACTGCTACTGCTCTTATAACATCTAGATGTGTAAAGAGACAGCTCTTAAGAGTAAGCATTGGGTTAAGTTAGATGTGTACTAAGAGACAGGCTTAAAGCAGGTACATAATAACAATTATTCACCCCTCAGCGACATGTGTACACGTCTAGACAGGATTTAGCTGGCATCGATCCAGTTCTAGTAATTATAATAATTCGCAGGAAATATATCTGGTTACTATCATACGCGTTAATATATCTAATACGTGTGATAGAAGAATTCTAATCAAAGAAGAGTTCTTTGAATTTAGGTTAACCGCTATATATAGAATATGATTCTTTAGGGTTTGGGTGTCTGACATGCGACTCATTAGTAAAGCTACACACACAGTCGTAAGAAAAAAACCCTACCAAATATTTCCGAAACACTGCTCTAGCAAGCAACACCCTAAAATCGGAAAAGCTACTCGTGTGGATACCTGTAGAGGGCGTTCGTTCAATCCAGAGCGCCTAAGGTCGCGTGTTCTACGAATAGTTCGTGGTTGCCGTGGTGTCCAAATCGTGACCGTGGTGTTCGGATCGTGGAAAGATTCAGATCGCAACCGGGTTTTGCTTTGAGTAACAAAGGTATATATCTAAATCCTTCATTGAAAACCTGTCTCGGAACGCATGGATCCTCTTTTAGAGATTTCCGGTGTTTTTCCGCTGCGTTATTTTGATATTTCTGTAAGGAAATCCCAACATAAAATGCTTACTAGTGTAGGATCTTCCATTTGTGATAAATTCTTTCTTACTCTCCCTTTATTCTTGCAATCATTGTTAGTGTAGTAATTATTATGCTTTCCTAGTGTAGCATTTAATATTGCTCTCTTATTTTAGTTTATTTGCTTGTATTTTCTTAGTGTAGGGTTTTAATTACTTTCGTAGTTTAGTAGATTAGTCTAATTGATTGTTAATTACCCCAATTGCTCACTTAGTCTACATTTTTCTTACTTTCTTAGGTTAGAACTTTGATTGTCTACTTTGTTCTTAGCTTTCTTAACTCTTCTAGTGTAGTAATTTAATCAATCCCCTTTAGCTCATTTAAATATTTTGGTAGAATTAGCCTTAATTCCTAACTTAACTCTAGTTCTTCATTGCTCTTAAGCTTGTGTTGCATTGTAGTTTAGACTACTCTATGTGTTACAATGTCTTTTTGTGGCTTACTAGAATAGTGATTAGAGATAGTTTGTACTTGCTTTTAGATTAATCTAGTTAATTGCTTAGTTCGGAATTTCTTATTGCTATTTTAGTAGTTTGTAGGTAAACTCCCTCTTTATTTGGTTGTCTAAATGGTATGAAGGCCTGACAAGTCCAGTAATCACCAATCCAATCCTCGAGGGAACGACACCTAATCTACGACCACTAATTTACAAGCCTACCTCGTATACTTGCGAGAGTGAAGGTATTAATTAGGTGAAAGAGTTTATTTTTATCACTTGTTTGTCACCCTAAAAAGCCAACCAAACCATAGTGAACAAGGTTTTGGTGAGTAACCGGAGATTGGTTTTTCTATGGTGATATTAATTGCTTTCAGATCATACTAGATTAGGTGTTTTATTTTCTTTAGTAATTACTTGTAGTTTAGATTAGCTGTGGTTTCCTTAATTTTTGGTTAGAGTTAATTAAAATTTACCTCCTTAAACTTTAGTCTCACTAACATTTTAGTCCTTAACTTTATTTTTTAAGCAATAAAATCCCTAGACTAATGGTCAAAGCTAATGGCGTGTGAAAATTTGATTAAATGGACAAAATTACCCATGAGTTAATTTCACTTTACCTTCTTAAATTTTAAAATCACTAACACCTTAGTCCTTAAAATTCTTTGTTTAGAATTTAACTCTTATGCCAATTTAACTTTTTTACTGCGCACTCCATCCCTATTCTATTTTATTCTTTTTATTTTGCTTCCATTTAATCTAAATTCCTCAACTAACTACAAAAAATTCTTATATATCTGATTCATGGTCTTGCATGTGAATCATGTAGTTAAAATAAGAGTCATATTCCTCACTTTCTTACATTAGCATACATCATATATCATTATGCGCATCCTATTTAAACTGAAAGACACACAAGTTTGGCAAGGACCGGATCTATATAAGAAATTTTCACTAACCACTACTACTATTATACTATCAAAATAATGTGCTGTGTTTTGTTTCTTTTTTAATTTTAAAATTATAATTTTTAGATTCTAATGAGCACAAATTAATTTAAATGATAAAAATTGTTTCAAAATTGTGTACTCATTGCATATTAGTTTATTTAGTCAAAATTTCAGGCTAAAAAGCTATTTTGGATGAAAACCATGATACGATTTTAATTACCATCAATATAGGGATTAGAATAAATATGATTACAATTGTCAATTGTTCTTATGTAAATAAACAAAAGAAAGAGATTAGAATAAATACGATTACAATTGTCAAGTTTGCAACAAGCGTAACCGAAAGACTTTAGTGTCAAAAACAATATTAGGGACTAAAATATTAGTTTTGCCAAAGTTTAAGGTGTAAAGTGTAACTAAACCTAAAAAGGAATAAAATGGAATCGGGGTAGAATGGTCAAAACATTAAATTGTGATAACAGAAGGGGTTAAGTGCTCAAATGATAATGTCAGGAAGTAAAGTGATAGTAACACTAAATATTAAGGGGGTAAAGTGTAATTAACCCTTTTGGTTATTTATTACTTTCGGTGCTTGTCATTGGGATTTGACTCTTTGTTTTATTGTGCTGTATAGTTTATGCTCACTGGTAGATGGTCATTGAGACCCTTAGATTTGAAAATATAAAGGACCTTGACAAGAATTCGAAGGGAAAGAACACAAAAACAAGACCAAGAATGAAGTCAAATGGCTAACCCACAAAATAATGCTAGGACAATACTTGATAAAAATATTAGGCATGATGATCAAGAGGAGGTAGCAGGGAACAATAGTTTAGGTAGTGAAATGGAAAATCAAGGTAATGGACTTCATGTTAATGGGCGACTGCTTCGAGACTATACCATACCAAACTTCGAAGGGGTGAACTCTAGTATAGTTAGGATGCTGGTTCAAGTTAATAGCTTCGAAATCAAGCCGATATTGATGCAAATGCTACAAAGTCATGGATTTGTTGTGCTTCAATAATGCCTATAATAGGCTAGTTTTCATTGAAAAAAATTCGTTTCAGTCCACCTAAAGGAAAAAATTTTGGCTGAAACAACTTGTAACATACTATTGACTGCAACTTAAAAAATACAAGGTGCCAACGTGACATGTTTTACAATATATGGCTACGTTATATGGAAGGTGCACCATCATAATTATGGCTACGTTATATGGATGGAGCTAATGTCATAAAACACAATGGAAAATACACTAGGAAGACAGGATCTTTGATCCCACCTGAAGACCCTGTGGTTAGAATTAAACCTTAAAAAATCTTGCTTACATCAGCTGATGTCATAAATTCTCTAAAATTTAATCCACACCACAAGGTCTACAAATAGGGTCAAAGACCTGGTCAACCGAAATATTTGCCTTTACAATTATGACTATGTTAGCATAATAGATTATCCAAAGGTGATGTGGCATATTAGAAGATGATGTGGCAAAAAAGCATTACCAGGGGAATTAATTTTGAAATATAATTCAGTTACATTGGGAATATTTTTCAAAAAATGAGTTATTTGGGCAAAAAAACGTTCTCTTTTTTTTAAATGTCACTTTAAAAAAAAATATTTCATTTAAAGTGTTACTTTAAAATTTCAATAAAACATTAATTTTTTAACCAATTTTACCTTTATCTCTTTCTAATTTCATTAATTACTCAATTTACCAGAATAATGGAAAGAGATAAATTGATTGAAGATGAAAGGATGTGAGATTGGAGGGAGAGAGAGAAATGTGGGATTGGGAGAAGAGAATAATGTGAGATTGGGGGAGAGAAAATAGTGTGGGGAGAGAAAATAGTCAAAAGAGTAATTTAGTTATATGGTATCAATTTTGTTTAGAATTTAGGCTATTTAACAGCAGTATTAATCTCTGTGGCAAAATCTTAAATGACACTTAAAAGAAGGTAAGGGAGTATAAAGTATAGGGTTTGGACCTTTTGATGTAATGTCAAAATTAATGTATTTCTAAAAAATATCCCTGTAAATTCTATTTAAATAACCAATTACTTCACGTTATCTCCTCTATCTTTCTAACCACCTACTTTTTTTATTTTCTATTTTAACTCCTCTCTTTATTAGCACACTCATTGAGAGTGCCTCAATTACTGGTGAGATATTAATTTTTTCAATCTTACCATAATGGTAAATAGATGGCATTGCCGATTTACCATATTGATGCTTAAATAATTAAAAGAAAATCATTTGTAGGACAACAATTCAAGAAAATTTGTCAATAATTAATTTATGTAATAACATCTTATTAAATCATCAGCCCTTATTTTTAGATATTTAGTTAAATTTCGTTCTTCTTTAACAGGTTATTAACATGTCGATGGCCTTGTCAAATAATTTTAAAGTTGTGATCTTGTATAAGAATGTTGATAATTAAATTAATAACTGCGTTACCATGTGTATAATCATAATCAAACTAATTATGAGCATGCCTTACTCAACAATCCATATCTCTAGCCCTCCCAACGATAATGAACCCACTTAAATAATTAAAAAGAAAATCATTTGTAGGACTACAATTCAAGAAAATTTGTCAAAAATTAATTTATGTAACAACATCTTATTAAATTATTAGCCCTTATTTTTAAATATTTAATTAAATTTGGTTCTTCTTTAACAGGTTATTAACATGTTGATGGCCTTGTCAAATATATTTTAAATTTGTGGGTCTAAGAATGCTGATAACTAAATTAATAACAACGTTACCAAACCAATAATCATAATCAAACTAATTATGAGCAAGTCTCACTCCACAATCCATATCGCTAGCCCTTCCAACGATAATGAACCCACTTAATTATTACTAGTGCTATTGCATGTGTGCGCTTATTTTGGAAACGCACTTATTTGTCGGTGGGAGATCGGAGTAAGTTATTGCGTTGAATTTCATGGGGAGAAAGGAGAAGTGAAATGTTTAAAATATAACTGAAAAAAGGGTATTTATAGAATCACATAAATTGACAAAAGTTGATATCACCAAAGTCAGAGGGGATTAAAAGGAGGATGGTGGGCGGCTAAGGATAATTTTGGAAATTCACTTAAAGGACATTGAAGTAAAGCCCACTTTAGGCTTTCCAAATAGTAAGATAAATAGAAATGATTATTGTGCAAAGCACAACTTATGCCTAATAAAAGATTTAGTTATGCTATAAGGTAACACAAAAAGTTTTAATTACTTTATTTTTTATCCAAATAAACTCTAGTTGTTTGATAAAAAAATAAAAATTTAAGCATAAAATACAAAAAACGTAACAATAATTATTCATTCTAACACTGATTGTGCAATTATATAAGACATATACCAATTCTGCAATTCTGACATTAAATTCTATAATAGCAGTTATTAGATTTTGGCTCGCTTGTGAGGTATATGTAGGTGTCTTTGAAATATGAGTGTGAAACAAATGAAGCCTATCAATTCCGTTTAGAATTTGTGAGAATGAAAGAAAACTTGGATTTGAATTTAAAAAAATAAATTAATTGCACAACAATTATAGATTAACAAAGGATGGCTAAGGTCTTGTTGAAAACGAATAAGAAAACTCCCAAAACCATCTCGCCACATGGCAATTATTCAATGTGCTACTTAAAATAGTTGTTTTATTCTATAATAGTTAGATATAGATTCTTATTTACACAAATGTACAGTGTCTTTATAAATCATTGGGTTAAATCCTCTTTGGACCTTAAACTTGTCACTAGTTAGCATATTACATCTCAAACTAATTTTTTGATCACTTTGTCCCTTAAAATTTTTATTTTTTTACACTTCATCTCAAATTATGACGGAAGATATTAAAGTAATGGAATACTTGTGATTTCTATTCACGTATCTTTAGTATATGTTATGGTATTTAAAATAACATTTTGTTTTATTACGGTGCTTAATATTATACTATTAATGCGTGCATAGAACTCATGGAACATTCCATTACTTTTGTAATTTCTATTAAAATTTGAGGTGAAGTGTCAACACAAAAGATTTAGGGGGCAAAGTGATCCTTAATAAATTAATTAAGAGTGTAATTTATTAAATGATGATAAATTTAAAAGGGCAAAATAGACTTAACCCTAAATCATCTCTTTGTCCATATGCATATACCATAGGTTCATACCAAACATATAACTATATATTTTTTAGATGTGGACAACCCAACGAGTTTTTAAGCACACATATCCACATGACTAGATATATTTTTGTGTTCTCTCTTTGTAGGATAGGGATACTGAGTAGCTCTTTTTATACGCTTACCATTAGTACCAATGTGTAGACATAAAGCATCATCCTTAAATCTTTCTATCCAATATTCATATGGCGAACCATCCAGGGGGGCATGATTGCATTGGATTGATGGTGACGACGAGTTCCTTCAGCTTCATTATCTCCACCTTGATGGTATGTTTCACTGCATATATAGGGATATGTGAAAATTTCATTAATTTTAGTGATGGTATTAAAAATTAGATGGATGTGGAATGAATTTAAGAGTTAGAAGTGCACAATATGGTAGTCAAAAATAAATAGAGGGTGCAAAGCATAGTTACTGGATTCACTGGATAACCCTTCATACTGCGTACCAGTACACCTTATCGGGTACTGATACACTATATCTATATATTTAAAAAAAATAACATACCACGCACCAAAGATTACCACGTATTCAACAACTATGGTGCAAAGTAGGGTTTAAGCATAAGTTAGGTGGTAGCTCACTTAATGCCAATAACCCCTCTCTCTATATATATATCACTTGCTAACCTAAGCATACAATAACAGGTTGCCAATTTATTGCCATGCAAGTTTACTTCTGTTAATTATGTTGATCCAATAATAATTTCTGCTAACCCTACATAGTGGAATTAAAATTTAGTTTGTTTGTTTAATCATGTTGATGCTAGCTGCTCGGTATTTTATTTAATTGTGGAACTAAATTTGAAGACATTAGATTTGGAAAGCTTTATTTTTACTATTTGTAATTCTTCAAGTAGTCAAGGGTTTATTACTACTTGATTAGATGGTTATGTACAAGATGTGATTTTCATTTAAATAATCCATTCAACTATATACGATATGAAGCATATACTGAAACAAGGATTAAGATCTCAACATAAACAAGGGAAAAGAAAGTCATTTTATATTTGTTGATGCATAAAAATGTTTACACTAAGGTCTAAAAAATTAAGTCTAAATTCCAAGTCTAAACATGTCTAATCACTAAAAATACTCCAAGGCAAAGATGTTGTCAAGCGCCCAACTCATGATCAAAAGGAACCATTGGCCCATTGAGGCCTTTAATGTCATATATTTATTTTTGACTTTGAGCTTATGTGAATTGACCTTATTGCCCTCATAAATGTTTGAGACACTGTTAACCATTTGGAGGCATTTTATCCTGTCTCTTATTGAGCTTGGTTTGTTTCATCATCGTCCCCACTCTCAAGTCGAATTTATTCAAATTGAGAGTAACGCAGTAGTTTTTTACCTATATTTTGACCGGAATCAATAAAATTTTGATCGGAGTGAAATTTTAAATTTTGAATTGTCCACCAGAAGGAAATTTTTGAATTTTCACTTGTAGGCTCAAAACCAAATTTGAGTAGTGAAAATCATATGGCAAAAATGCTACTGCGTTAGGTAGTGAGTCTTAATACACATCTAGATGTGTATAAGAGACAGAGTTTGAATTTGAACCTAGAATATTCACACCTTTCCAACCTAGGTTACTTTGCATAAGAATCTGTGTCCTACCTTATAGCATAACTTCTTTTATCAGAGCACAGTTCAAGGTTATTCCTTATAAGTTACAACAAGACTCCAGCCTAGGTTGTAAATCTTTACAACCTAGGTTACTAAAGTTTTACAACCTAGGCTCCAAAATTATACAACCTAGGTTGTTTTGAAGAGTTCTCCAAAGATAAGACTTGCATCCTTTGAACCTTATCTCCTCATTTTCCCCACATTTTCCTTACTTCCACTTCATTTTTCTCTTTGGTTTTTTATCAAACACTTAGTGTGCATTTTTAAACTCTTTATTTCTCATGAGTTTGGCTGATGAAGAAGATTTAAGTAGCTATGACACTTTAGATATCTTCTATTGGGCTTGGGAAAGGTCCCTTTCGCTTAGAAATAGACATGGATAAGGTGAGAGAGAGGGATGAGAAGAGAAGAAAAAGACAGAAAAGAAAGAGGAGAAGAGGGGAAAAATGGAAAATTTTGGGGGTAAGAGACAGCCTTCTTCTGATGTTGTCGAGAGTGTCTCTTAGGACTTGGGCAAAGAGATAAGTAAAACGTCATCCACGTTTCTTGCTAGCTCGATCAAGGAATTAGATAATCCTTTGCATAGACTACTTGAAT
Organism: Cinchona pubescens; assembly: GCA_025175665.1. Lineage (NCBI taxonomy): Eukaryota > Viridiplantae > Streptophyta > Magnoliopsida > Gentianales > Rubiaceae > Cinchona > Cinchona pubescens. The sequence continues at coordinate 1,192,723 of JANKKI010000094.1, read as the reverse complement.
AAAACATTATTGATGTTGCTAACGGAACCAAATTTGCACAAGAACAAGGTGTTGATGTGTTGGCTGTGGTATCAAATGATGTTGATAATTCTTCTAATGGAAAAGAAATAGATTACTTTATAAGGGGTCTAGACCAAGTGTTCTTCGCCGAAACTTATTCATGAGTAGACCACCTTTGCTTGGGGGTTCTTCATGTCTAGGCTTGGGGTACACTTGACTAGCACCTCTTTAAAATTTGTCTGGATGTCACCACTGTAATTCAAATGTTGCATTTCCTTTGTAACTGCTATTGCTAGACTTTGAGTTAGGGCTTTTCTTATACCAACTCTACCTATATAATGATTTTCATCCATGAATGATATTATATATTTTCTTTACAATTTTGTAGCTTCCTTGAACTTGAGAAATCTTCGCGTCTCTTTGCCCCCTTTAGTTGCTACTTGAAATTTCTTCAAGTGACTAAGGAAAATCATATTTCTTTATTGACCTTTTTTGTCATGATACACACCTAGGCTTGTATTATGTACCTGCCTTAGGTATTCGCCTTAGGCACTCCTCTTTGGTGTTCAATAGGTATTTCTTAGGTAATACTCCACTTATGTGTTGAGTTTTGAAAGACCTTGTTTTTGTCCTTGGAATGGTAAGTCATGCTCTTGAGAGCATACTTAGCTTATGCAACTCTTCTCCCAGGTAAGCCTTGATCTAAGTAAGTTTGGCACTTGGTCTTGGGACTAACCTTAACCTAGGTACACCTCTCTTATGTAAATCTTCTTCGTCCTCGGAGGGATAAACCTCGGTCTTGAGACCTAACTTAACCTGGGTATAAATTTTTTGCCCTCGGAGGGGTAAGCCTGGGTTTTGATACCAAACTCAACCTGGTTATAAATTTTTCGCCCCCAGAGAAGTATGCCTTGCTTTTGGAACCAAGCTTAACCTAGGTAGAGAAGTAAATTGTTTGCCCTCAAAAGGTAAGCATTAGTCTTGGGACCATACTTAATCTAGGTATAATTTCTTACCCTTGAGGGGTAAACCTTGGTCTTGGGACCAAGCTTAACCTAGGTATACCTTACCTAGGTAAAATTGTTCTTTGTCCCTGGCTGGACACTTTAGTCTTGAGACCATACTTAACCTAGGTATAAATTTTTCACCCTCTGAGAAGTAAGCCTTGGTCTTGGTACCAAACTTAACCTAGGTATAAATTTTTTGCCCCCGGAGAGGTTTAAACTAGGTACAAATTTTTCACCCTCAGAGGGGTAAGCCTTGGTGTTGGGACCAAGCTCAACATGGTATAAATTTTTTGCCTCCAAAGAGGTTTAACCTAGGTATAGATGTTTCGCCACTTCTAGAGGTTTAACCTAGGTACCAACTTTTCGTTCCTGAAGGGGTAAGCCTTGGTCTTCGGACCAAGCCAAACCTAGGTGTAAATTCTTCACCTCTGTAGAGGTTCAACCTAGGTATAGATTTTATACCCCCAAGAAGGTTTAACATAGGTATAAATTTTACGTCCCCAGAGGGTTTAATCTAAGTATAAATTTTTCACCCTCAAAGGAGTTTAACCTAGGTAAAAATTTTTTGCTTCCAGAGAAGTAAGCCTTGGTCTAGGAACCAAGCTTAACGTAGGTGTAAATTCTTGCCTCTGGAGAGGTAAGCCTTTATCTTAGGACCAAACTTAACCTAGGTATAAATTTTTTGCCTTGGTCTTGGGACCAAGTTTTACCTACGTATAAATTTTTCGCCTTCAGAAAAGTTTAACCCTCATAAGGGTTATGGTTGCTCTTTTGAGCATACTTAACCAACGAACCCTCTGTCTAAGGAAAAGCCTATTTTTGCCCCTAGAAAGGTACATCAAGGTCTTAAGGCCAAGGTTAGCCTAGGCACAACTTTCCTAGGTATGCCTTAGCCTTGGGACTAAGGTTACCTTAGGCACAAATCTCTTAATCAATTTTGTTTTCATCTCTAAAGAAGAGTTATGGTTGGTATTTTGAGCATATTTAACTAGGCAACTTCTTCTCCAAGGAAAAGTTTATTTTTGCCCACGGAAAGGGTATATCAAGGTTCTGAAACCAAGGTTAGCCTAGATGTTAAGGTATACCTTAGGCTTGGTACTAAGGTTATCATAGGTACATATCTCCTAGAAAAATTTCGTTTTCACTCCCAGAAGGGTTATAGTTGTTCTTCTGAACATAATTAACCAAGGAATTTCTTTTCTAATGAAAAGTTTATTTTTACCCCCTGGAGGGGTTAGCTTTCGTTCGGTACTCTTGGAAGAACTTTGCCTACTACAGAGAGTGGTCTTCAACTTTTGTTCCCTGGAGAGAATATGTGATCCTAGAGAGTAAGAGTTTTTGAGCGTCGAAATGGTCAGCCTCGCTCTTGGGGTGAGACTTAGTTTAGTAAGTCGTAACTTCCAAAAACTTAGGTTTCCTCTCAAATGGTGAGTTGATTCCGGAGGACAAGGTCTTTGTACCTTTGGAAAGGTGCGTCTCACTCTTGGGAGTAAGTGTTAGCTTGAGAAATCTTTGCTTGAGAAGATTTAAGTTTTGTCCTAGACGAGGTGACTTGATTTTGAAGGATATGGATATTTAACCCTCGAAGGGTAAGTTTCGCTCTTAGGTTGAGACTTAACTTGAACAAACAATTATTTGAGAAGACCTACCTTTGCCAATGGAGAGGTGTTGTGATTCGGAAGGATGATATTCTTGGCCCTTGAAAGGGTAAGCCTCATTCTTGGAAACATGAGTTAGCTCGTCACTTAGAAAGTTTTATACTTGCCCTCGGAGGATGAGATTTTTTACCCTAAAAAAGGTAAGCCTCACTCTTGGGGTGAGATTTAGCTTGTAGAAGCCTTTACTTGAGAAGACTTACGCTTGTTCCCAGAGGGATGAGGCGATCCTGGATGATGAGATTTTTGACTTTCGGAAAGGTGAGCGTCATTCTTGGGGTAAGATTGTAAAATCCTTCACGTAGGAGAGACTTAGGCTTGCTCCTTGATGGGTAAGGTGATCCCGGAGGATGTTGGTTAAGAACAAGCCCAGAGGCCACAAACACGGAGGGTGAGAGCAAGTAAGAACTATACCCAGAGGACGAGAGAAATTAACTCAACCTCATAGGGTGAGAGCAACATAAACTTAGAGTGATTTCTTAGGAAGTTCCTTGGTATCTTTGGAAGGTATAAGTAGAGAGCTCTACCTAGGAGGGTATAAGCAGGGTTTCTTCTCCTTGAATGAGTGGATGCTCCAGTTGTTGTCTGACGAGCATATCTTTAATATAATATTCTGTTGCCTTACCTTATGGATCTTTTCATCCTTGTCCATACCTTGGGGATTGGAATCCCTAGTTTCCACGAGCAGTGCTTTACTCCAAAGAGTGTACAAGAAGGGCTCAATCCTCGAGGGCAAGAACAAGTAAGAGCTATTCCCCTAAGGGCAAGAACAAGTGAGAACTCTACCTCGAATCAATGAGCCAGGGTTCTTATCCTTGAATAAGTTGATGCTCAAGTGGTTATCTAATAAGCATATCCTTCAACATAGTATTTGGTTGTCTTAGGTAATTGACCTTCCTATCGTCATCCATAGTTTGGGGACCAGGATCCCCAAGTTGCCTCCCAAGTTGGGGATCAAACACTTTGATTGATTGATTGATTTGATTGTTGCTGGGAAGTGATCTCTTTGTTTTTGTCTTAGTTGTTGGGATGAGTATTGCGCGTGTTAGGTGCCATGAACTTGGATGGCTTTCAGTAAGAATTATCACAGACGGCGTCAAATATTGATGCATAAAAATGTTAACGCCAAGGTCTTAAAAACTAAGTCTAAATTCCAAGTATAAATATGTTTGATCACTAAAAATACTCCAAAGCAAAGGTGAAGTCACATGCCCAACTCACGATGCGATAACCTGCAACAAAGAACAATAGCGGCGGGGCTTTGTCTCACAAAATGGGCTCCGACGCTCAAGTCAGGAATCGCCGACTAGAACGGAAATTATAGAGCTAATGAAAGTTAAGAAAGGCAAATAAATTTCTAATGAGAGAAGAGTTATGAAATCTGACCTTGCACATTTTCTATTTATACTTGTAATCGGTGGGTTTGGATAATTCACGGGTATAGAAATAATTTGTTGGCACCTACGGACCTTTAATGGGTCAGAAACCAAACTATTGGCCCATGGAAGTCTTTAATGTCTTATATTGATTCTTGACTTTGAGTTTATGTGAATTGACTAAATTGCCCTCATGAATATTTGACTACCTTAACCAATTTGCTACGTGTCCGTGAGTTATTTACTTGTTTATTTTTGTATCACCAATATTATATATTGTTCATTCTTCTTAGAAAGGAAATTAAAAACAAAAAGTATAAGCATGACAGTAATAGATCCTTTTCATAGGATATATGCAAACTGTAAACCTTGATAATTTAAATTATCATTTTTATAGGTAACTAAAGTCAAAAAAAAAATTAAACAGGAGTAGCAACCACTTAGCCCTATTCTATATGTAAAATGTTGTAATTGAGAAACGTAAAAAGGTAATAGCTATCAATAAAAAGTGTAACCTTTATAAGAGCGTGAAACAAATACTATCAGTTAGTATAAAATTGAAACACATCATTATTGCTAAAATACAAACATCATGAAAAAATCAGTTAATCTAGATCGTTACAAGAATGAATAAAAGTGATAAGCCAAACTGAATTCACTATAGTATGTTTCAGTCTTTAGAACATTTAAAATTTGACATGAGAAGGAAAATCAAAATTAGAAGTGCTATTTTTTAACTTAAAAGTGATAAAGTTAAGAATCAAAATTCTTGTGGTCTCTATTTAGAGAGTACTAAAGAGAAGGTACAGTTCATTCATAGTAATAGCAAAACAAGGAATTTTATGAGAAGCCCTAGAATATCAAAGACAATCAATTTTCCAAGAAGTCTACTTTGGACAAATAATTAACAAGCTCCAAATATTAGTAAGAATACACCTTTTCTTATAATATCTGGACTCTTGCATTTCTTTCATAAGTTCACCTTCCATATTGACATAGAGTTTAAATTTTGAAAATTAATTTCCTCCAAACATAGAATTTATTTTAATAAACTTTCCCCCATTCTTTTACTATAAAATATTTTATTTTAGGTTTTTATATAAAATAATTTCTTCCCACATCATCACAGTTAACGTTTCAAAAAGCAACCCAAAAAATGTGGCTTATAGGTATCTAATATTTGCACTTAATCCAGGCTTAGATACAATAAAATGTTGTTGATAAAAGAATATAAAAGTGGCAAGATTCTCGCTGGCTGCATTTGGATGGAGTAATTTTAGCGAATTTGGATTTTAAATCTAAATATCTTTTATGTTATCTAAATAAGTAAAGGAATTTAATTAAAAATTTAAAATTCACAAATCAAGTTAGTGAGGGATTTTAATGGATAAAATGTGTAAATTTCCAATTCACCCAAATTTCATGTCATATCAAGTCCACCCATTTCATATCTATTCATTCAAAATCCTTCTCACAATTCCAATCAACCATCCAAACAAAACCACAAATTAAAAGTTTAAAATTTCATAGAAAGAGTTTATAAACACTTAGTTGTTTGATATATTTTACATTTATTTTGATAATTACTGTTTATGAGCTTCAAGTTTACACATATCTATAACATTTAAATGGTAAATCAGCATATTCATATTTAGTTCGAGATTTAAAACACATTAAGTAGTTCTTGATTGTTTGAGTTTGTAAGTGCTTACTCTTAATCAACTAATGAGTTTTGAGTTAAGTATTTTCTTTTAAATCATGCATTTTCAAATGTCTTTGGTCTCCATTGGACACAAAATTCGAAATTGATTATTACAAGATGTCAAGTTCTAGAGGGATTCTACAATCCCTTTAAGATATCATACCCTTACTTTAATACCCACCATTAGATATGCAAAATAATTGTAGACTCTTGGATTATTTTGAATGTAGCTAAATTATTTTGGAGGTTTCTACATCTAAAACTTTTCCTTGAATATAGGAAACCTAATGATTTGGATTCCTTTGTCATGTTTATCTTTTAAGCACCTCTACCCAACCATTTCTACTACTTAATTTATATATTAAATATTCATCATTTGTTATAATTTTTATTCATGAAAAAAATAACAAATACTTTTTTCATTTTGTTTTTAGATATTTCTAAGTATTATTTTCTTTTAAAAAAATATTCTATATAAGGTAACTATGAAAATTTATCATGCTACTTGTAATTTTTATAAAAAAATCCTACAATTGATAATATTTCATTTATTTAATATTACTTTATCCAATTTTTTTAAACATAAAATCGAGAGAGTGATATACAGTTAATGTGGTACCTATGTTATTCAAATAATGAGGTAGTACTTTTTTGTTATATTGGAATGTACCTTTACTATTTAAATTTGTTTTCTTCAAGTATTTTATACTCGTTCATATAATTAAGGATGATAAATTTTGAAATACTATTTAGATAAGAGATAGTAAATTATAGTTATTTTAAATGGAACTCTATTAATATATTAGTTTATTATATAGTACTATTTTATTATTTGTTACAGATTTGTTTGATAATGTCACGACTAATAACCTCTAAAATAATTTTTTCCATTTATTATTTTTTAATATCTATTATATATCATTATGCAATGATTTTTTTAATCAAGTGGATAAAATGGATCTTATAGTACCTTTTATATACGAAAGAATACTGCTATTTAGACATATCATATTATTTCCTTTCATATTTTATAATAATATCATAATATTTATTTCATCACAAAACTTACTATCCTAATATATTTTCATTAAAACTATTTATTTTGTAACAATATAAATAATTGATAGTAACTTTAATTTAGTATCTAGAAAAATACTAGAGAGGGCTTCTCATAATACTATTTAGATAAAGGATACTACATCATAGTTATTTTAGATAGTACCATGTTGATATTCTGAAAGTATTTATTTATTTATTTATTTATTTTTTTAAATGTTCTAAAGCTGTCTCTTATACACATCTAGATGTGTATAAGAGACAGGTACTATTGAGATTTCTAATTGCATTCTCTCTTATAGTAAAAAATATTACACATCTCGATATTGTATATAATACTATATTAATATTTTGAAAGTATTTTTTTAGTACTATTTGATTATCTTTTAGTACTATTTAGTTGATAATTTTATGATTAGTAATTTACAATGTATTTTAGACGAAGGATAGTACGTTGTAGTTATTTTAGATAGTACTATGTTGATATTTTAAAAGTATATATATATATTTTTGTTTTACACAGTACTATTTGATTATCTTTTATTACTACTACTTGGTTGATATTTCACGATTAAATATGAGTAATCTACAATATGTTTTTTATTTTATTTATTTTATATAAACTATGTTCAATTATTCATTGATTTTCTTTATTAAATTGATACAACAGACTTGATAATATTTTTTACTATAAGAGAGAATGCAATTAGAAATCTCAATAGTACTTTCTTTCGTATCCCATAATATTATCTTATTATTTATTTCAAACAACAAAGTTACTATCATAATGTCTATTTCATTACAAAAATTATTTTGTGATGATACAGATAATCAAATATTAACTTTAATCCAATATCTCAAAAAATATTAGGATGGACCTCTCATAATATAATTTACATAAGGAGATAGTATATTATTTTGATTAGTACTTTATTAATATTTTGATAATAGATTTCTTTGCTTCAAATAGTACTATTTGAATATCATTAATACTATTCAATTAATAATTTCACGATTAGTGATATATAATGCTTTTTTTAAAGCGACTATATTTAATTATGCATTGATTTTTTTATTAAATTAATACCCAATGAATTTGATAGTACCTTTTACTATACACAAGAATACACTTTAGATATCTCATGTAGTGCTTTCTTTCATATACTATAGTACTATCGTATTATTTCTTTCAACACGAAAAATTGCTATCTTAATATATATTTCATTATGAAAATTTACTAGTGTTATTTGATTGGTAATAATTTTTTATTATTAAGAGTGTTCGTATGCTATACATTTATTTTTACTACAATTTTCTAGACTTAATAAATCATCAAGTTATTCATTTATAATTTATTTTTTTCCTAGAAAATACATAATTTCACTTCAAAGTGTTATAGAATGTTTCATCATACCAAATTATTTGGTTGATATTCGGAGATTATTTATTTACTTAGTTTTGAATTTTTAATCATTGGTTTAGTTTGAAATTTAATTTTTTTTCTTGAAGAAAAGGTATGAGTTTGAAAAATGAATAATATAACCTTTAAACAGGTTACAGCACATGGTAGAATTGCTACACTGTAATAATGATCCTAATCATTGTTTACTTATGTGTCAATCTTTCATTGTATAATTCCTGAGGGAATGGTTCCTTCAAAAAACACAGGAATTGTAGAATTTTTCCAAGTTTTAATCCCTTTGCTTTATGAATGAAAATTAGATTTCTTATTATAAGACAAGATAAATTATCCACAAAGCTCAATATCTTTTGTTTCCAAAATTTTATTTTGCATCTCAATTTCAACCCATCTTGAAGTCAAAAGAAATTAAACGAAGTTGACAGCATGTTTTATATAACAAGTTTGTTGATACATGCCAAATGAGAAGTTCTTTAATTTCTTGTCATGATACTGATGGCAAAAGTTTTCATAGGGAAATTTTGAATTTAGAAAAGACATCACATTACCATTGCATGTATATTATTTCTTGGTATTCGGGAAATATATGCGGTGAGAGAAACTTGACCAGGAGCAAGGAGTACCTAACATTCAAAGGGTTGAGAAGTTGTGACATGACAAATGGCGAAGAATTAACGGGTCATGAAGGTTCGGCTGCTCCCACTGTGGCTGTTGTGCTTGTTCTTTCTCCTTCTCTTTCACCTATATTTCGGCTCGAAAGATATATTAAGCCACAGACATGATATATCATTTTGTGAGCAGACAGTCGGTGCAACGATAGGATGACAAATTTTTAAAATGTACACAAAAGAGAATAAAGATTCTCACATTCTTTGCAAGCATGTTGTTCTGCTCCTGCAATGCCTTGTCCTGCCACAAACAAGGTGAGAGATCAAGTTCAATCAAAGTGGAGTAAAACATTTCCATAATGATTTTTGGAAATTCAAGTCCTTGTGGGCGATCGCAGGAGTTGGTACTAGAGGGGACAAAATTTATATAGCGATACATTTGAAGGAAAAGTTTATATTTGTTTGTTAAATTTTAGGGAGGCAAGGAATAATATTTAGGGTTAATTTCATTTTATCTCTTAACATTTAGGGTCAATGTCATTTTAATTCTTAGCGTTATCTTTTAGACTATCGGTACTAAAGTTCCTGAACTAACGGTCAAAACTAACAACATTAGATTTTTTTACCTAAAATGACATATCTACCCTTTTTTCCATGACACCTACAATATTTTATTTTCTTTCCATAAATAGAGTTTGATGAAATTAAACATGGTGATGAATGATAAAAAAATTATTGAGTTATGTTAACAAAATAGGAGAGAGGAAAAAACATCTCAAGGAAAAAAAAAAAACAAAGAAGATGGAATAAGGGTATTTTTGTCAAAAGAAGAATGAATATTGAGTTAAGTTTAACAGAAAGATTTAAGTTCTAAAAACTAATAAGGGTATTTTTGTCAAAAGAATAATGAATATTGAGTTAAGTTTAACAGACAGATAGAAGTGTATAAAAACTAACGTTGGATACAGTAATTCTAAATCACAAAGGTAAAGTGAAATTATTCCTAATATTTGTATGGGTCTAATTGAAATTTTTTAGTGTTTTGCAACAATTTACACGCTAGCTAATGATGAGGCATGATAACTGATTTATAAAGCTGACTCAACGTAAAGGGTAAAGAAAAAACCAAAAACTAAATAGCAAATTCTAAACTGATGATGTAGTTTTGCAGTTTGCAAATAAAATTTATGGTAAAGGCTCTCACCTTCTTCTGCAGCTCAGCAATAGATTCAAACATAAGCTGGTTCTGAAAGTAAAGAATTCTGAGCTCAGTGGACTTAACGAAAATGCGGAACCATCAAGCTAGGCTTTCAACTTTCCAAAATTTACCTTTCTTGACCTAATGTGTTTGAGAGCCACATCAAGCTGATGTTCTAAATTCTGAAGCTCTCTGAGACTTAAGTCATCAAGGTCTTCTCCCATATAGTGCCTATAAGAGGGAATATGCTTAGTTTTGACAATTCTTTCAGTTTATATTGGATAAGAAGTCAAAGGAAATTGTGTTCAGGTACTTTTGGTTTCTTTGTAGAACTTCAATCCTAGCCTTGAGTTTTGCATGTTGTAGATTCCAGCTGCCCTGCAAAACACTGTTTGAAGTGATTCGATCATCGGTAAACCTCCATAAAAAGATCTGGTTATGGTGAAAACATTTTCAATGTGACATTCAAACCTGTGATTCGAGTTCAGGGGCACCAAGCTGCCTTTCTGCATAAGAATACCTTTCATATCGCTCAAGAATCCTTTCCATGCTGTTACAAATGAAAGGTTAAAGATTCAGAAGGTATATTCGGTTACTTAATTATAAATCTTCAGCACTAGGCAAATCTACATGGAGAAATTTTCCAAGATACACTCGATAGGCAAGTCAATGAGAAAAAACTTGACACCATGCAACAAACATGTCTCAGATTCCTATACAAGTTCTTCGAAACCACGTTTAGAGTTTCTTTGGAATGAGTAATCCAGATTTGAGGAAAGCAGTTCATACCTTTATAGCAAAAATCTTCCTAACTAGCTTTTCAGGAAAAATCATGTAAATTAATTGAAGAACAAAATATAGTGAAAAACATAATAGTCGATCGTATTTCTACGTTTGTACTATTTTAGTCCTTTATATTTAAAATGATGTATTTTTGTTCCTTACAAATTCAAAATATATTATTTTGGTCCCTTATAATTATGGATATATTTTAGTATGATATATGTGTATCATATTTCATATTTTTAACGTGCAAAATTAGCAACACATTAAATAGTATTATACTAAACAACATTACCTAAAATCTGAGTCTACCACCCCAAACTTTCTTTCTCTTATACCACCTCATTCCCGTCCCTCGCTACTCCCCACTGGAGTAAGGACTCCAGTAGCCCCAACCTTCTTCTTCTTGTCCTTGTAGTACCATCCCTACTCTCTCCCTTCTTTGTAGCCCCTCTCCACCCCTTCTCCTTTCCTCATGCAACATAGTCCTCCTTTCCTTAGGGCTAGGGTAGAGGGATAGTAGTAGATTATCTAAGCAGTGGTTGGTTGTGTTTATTTATTTATTTTTTTGGGACAATTACGTGTTTAGAGTTATGCATTGCTAATTCAGGTTGTGAGACACAAAAATATGTCAGTAATTGGGTCAAGAGACCAAAATATATATGTCGTTATATCAAATGACTAAAATATTTTAATTTTTTGTAGGATAAAAATGCATCATTTTAAATGTGATAGACTAAAAAAATACAAACGAAAAATGTAATGGACTATTAGACTTCCCAAATATATTCCTATAATTGTCAAAATATTAAGAAGGGTAAATTTCTGTAAACCACCTTATGGTATATGCCCCTCTAACCTACAACCCCATATGTTTGGACTAAAAGGCAAAATTGATAGAAATCATTCAATTGATGGAATTTGACATACACTCACAACACATATTAGAATATTTAATAAAAAATATCATTTGTAAAAAAAAAACAAAAATATTGTTTTCTCTCCCAAAATCTTACTTTTAATGACAAAAATGCCTTTATTGCCTATCTATCTTTGAAAAAAACCTCCACCATCACAACTACATACCCTTCACCACTAGCAATATCTAGCTTCCTCCCCTCTCTCGTCTTCAGGCAGCATTTTCCATTTCCCTCCCTCTCTAAACTCTTTCCCATCCACCTTTACCATCACCACCATCTTCATGTTCCTCCCAATCACAGTCTCTCCCTAACCCTTCACCCTTTCTATGGAGCCTATTACTTTTCCCCTTCTCTCCCATAGCCTTTCCCCATCATCACATCCACCTTCCCAATCACCCCATAACACCTATCATATGATTTCAAGTAACTTTAGGGTTTCAATTCATTTTATAGATAATGGATTGTAGAATAAGAGTAGAGAAGTAATTGTACTAAAGTTTGCTACTAGATTCTAGGATAATATCATATTATCAGGTCCACCTGAAAAAATCATATTATCAGGTCCAAAATACTCTTCTACAGAACTATATGTTCTTTCTCCTTTTAGGATTCTTACCAATTGTCTTTGCATTAGGCCACATTCAGTTGTACATCTAAAAACTTGTAAAAAAACAAGTCAAATAGTACTAGTCTCCTATTTAATTAATTGGTAAGAACTTCTCTACATTACATCCAAAAAAAAGTATAATTTCAGTTAACTAGGCCTTGGAGGTCTCAGGAATTAGAGCTCTTGGATTCTAGTTTTACATGTGCGAGTTTAGTCCAACTTTGTGTTAGTATTTATCCGGCTTTAGTTGTATACTATGTTAATATTAATCTCACTATTATGAGTTAATTGTAATATTATAAAATATGTATTCATTCAAAATTATTTTAAAAATAACAATCGTTAATAATGTACTTTGTTGCATATTTTAGCTATATATAAAAAATTGAAATGAAGATTAAAATTTTCCATTGAATAATCTCTAGAAATTTTATCTTGATTTTGACCCATTTTGCACTGTCCAAATATTTCATATGAATTGAGTGATAAAATAGTTTTGGTGGATATTGTTTTTAAGTATATTGATATATGTATTGAAACAAAATTATTGACATAATTTAGTTAATTTTAAAATTTTGTGTTTATCTTTTTCTTTTTTATCTTAATACCAAAATTCTGTTTGTCTAAACATACATAGATCAATAGATTCATTGGACATAAAAGTAATGGAGAGAATCCAACCCGGCAACAAAATTTGTAAGGGCCTTCATAACTTGGTAAGGGTTTCCTTTATGAATTAATCTTTCAACTAATGAGAGTAATTTTTTTCTTGCACAAGCATTGCTAGATCAATGCCAACCGCTCTTTATAAGATTGAAGGGTTAATAGCACTTTGCCCTCTAAATTAGGTAGGCAATTACACTTTGCCACCCTAAACTAAAATAATATACATTTTATCCACTATTGACACTATTCATCTATTAACGATTTTAAAATCATCAAGATAATATGTTGTTAAATGACGAAAATACCTTTCGTACTATATTTTGATTTTTTATTTATTCAAATTTTGATGTGATTCGAAAGTCTATTTAATTTTTGGATTCCATTGTATATTATTTCGAATTTGGATGTTTAACTATAGTGGTAGATCAATTCCTAAATGGATTCATTTTCTATTGAAAATTTTTATTTAAAGTTATTGCGTGATAATATATATATTTTTTAAAAATTTGTGATTTTTTTTATGTTTCTTAGTATTTTACACTCTTAATATTTTGCTCACGTGTGCAAATTGCAATGTCAGATATAATACTATTTAATATTTTCTCATTTTTTCACTGCTTATCGAGTGTATCTTGGAAAATGAATTGATGTGTATAAGAGTTAGCTAATTCCTTAATAACTATCGAACATCAAAATTAAATACATAAAAAAATAAAAATATAATACTAAGAGTATTTGTCATTTAACTAGATTTTAAGAGATATTTTAAAATTTTTGAAGGATGAATAATGTGAATGGGGGAAAAGTGTATACATTTTTAGTTTAGGGGGGCAAAATGTAATTACTCACTTAATTCAAGGGGCAAAGTGTTATTAACCCTAAGACCCATTAATCAACATGTATACGTGGATAAACTCGTGTAAATCAACATGTATATATGAATAAACCTGCTTCCACAAAGAAAAAGTTAACCTATCAATGCATAAAAAGATCTTTACTTCATGCTTTGGAATCCTTAAATTGTTTTTGAATGCGTATTCTATAGTTCATCCTTGATTTTTTTTCCTCTATCTAAAAAGTAAGATGCTTTAACATATTTATTTTGAGATAACCACAATGTCGTGTAGGCATGATGCCTCTCAGCAAATTGCCCTTTTATACCAATCTAATTCAATTTTCAATGTCATTATGTTGATACTATGATGATCTGTTGGAATTTGCAGAACTTTCCTAAAAGTTTTATAGGGTATAATTCACTTTGTATCACTCAATTTGTTACCATTTTTTATATTGTATTCTGAACTTTTTTTTTTTTTTTTTGATCATTTTGAGCCCTAACGTTTACTTTATTCCAACCATTAAATGATTCCATCAATTGAGTAGATTTTGTTAATGTTTGGACTGATGTGGCAAAAAAGAAAATATTAGGTGTAAAGTGATAAAAATAAAAAAGTTCAGAATACATTATGGTAAATGACAACAAGTTTTGAGTGCAAAGACGAATTAATTAAAAGCAAAAATAGAGAACCAACTTGGAGAAACAATTGCATTAGACAAAGAGCTTAGATATCCTTCATTGAAAATCTATCAAAGAAATGAAGTTTACTCTAGTTGAATTTTTTTGACAAATTTGCAACAACGTTTTATTGATTACTCTAGCTGAATTTTATGGATGAAAATGTTGAAAAAATGAGAATTTGCTTGGTGGTTATGCACGCGGATGATCTTCAATCTTGTACCATATAGCTTACACCCATTATTTAAATCTCTCGGACGAAGTAAAATATTTAACTTATATTTGATATGTTGCTTTTATACATGTAGAATTGATGGCTGAAATGAAGAAAAAAGTGTATATATACATACACACATACATATATATATATATATATATATATAGTATATATATATATATATATCACATATTATGCTTAACTTCTTGTTATAAATTTTCACGGTGCACACCACTTTGCACCCTTAATATTTTCTTTTCTTGTCACTTCAGTCCAGCCATTAATGAAACACAGTGAATGGACGAAAATTTTATATTGGACTGAAGTGGTGAGAAAAGAAAACGTTAAGTTTCAAAATAACCAAAATAAGTTCAGAATATTATTTGAAAAATTGTGACAAGTTAAGGGGTGCAAAGTTGATTATACCCAATTTTATTTTTTTAATTCTACAATCATGTTTGGAATAAGAAACTATTGTTAGCTCATTTACTTTTATTAGAGTTTAATGCAGGAACATCAACATAATGACTTAACGTAGGTCGATGTCTTCTGAGATGCCTTTGCACTTAATCCTTTTCTTCTCTCAATAAAAATAAAAAAAAGCTTTCTAAAGCTAATAATTCATATTTATAGTGGTATAAAATGACAATCCCAAAAAAAAAAAAAAAAAAAAAAAAATTACACACATGAGAAAGAAGATTGAATTTTTTTTTTGAAGACTGAAATTGTTTGTAAAGCCAATGAGTAAGGATCAATCAGTTATAATAAAGAGAAAGGGTTGATGAGTTGCAACAAGCTGATTGTTTTGGTTTTGAACAAAGATGCATCAATGATAGAATTTCATTTCCAAGCCAAAATATAAAATGACATAATATATCAAGAAGAAGGAACAATCAGTTTTAATATTTGGTTCTCATGTGAACAACTCAATGTTTCTTAATATTCTATACATCTTGTTTTTAAAAGTTATTATCTCCAATCTTAACTAATGTGCCAAAATGTATTACAAATATTGAAATGAGAATTTGGATTTTTCACAATGAATAACATTAACCATAAATAATGAACGAATTTTGAAGAAGAATTATATTTCTTGTCTAAGTATAATAATACAAGAAATTCTCTTAAATAGACTACCCTATGAAACAAATAAGGAATGTCTTACTAATCAAGATCTATAAAGCGTTAAGGAATAGAATATACACTTAACAAATATATACAACTAAATATATTCTTAACATATATATTAAAAGGTAAATAGGTAAATATGTTAACATCCCCCGCAAACTTAAGGCGGTTGAACGCAAACCAACTGGAGTTTGGTACAAAGAGCATGAAAACGGCCAGGTGGATGAGCCTTAGTGAAGATATCAGCAGTCTGATCAGGAGAAGAGACAGATTGTAACTGAAGAGTACCATGAACTAGATGCTGGCGAACAAAATGACAGTCATTTTCAATGTGTTTAGTGCGCTCATGAAAAATATCGTTGTGAGCAATTTGAATAGCACAACGAAGAAGAGTAGCAGAAGAATGAGTAACACCCATATCTTCGAGTAACCAGCGAAGCCAAACAAGTTCTTGAGTAGCATTAGCCATAGCCCGATATTCAGCTTCAGTACTAGAACGAGAAGTGACAGCCTGCTTCTTGCTCCTCAGAAGAGATGAGAGAAGTACCAAGAAAGAAGCAGAAACTAGTAATAGATCGTGCATGTATAAGAGACAGACCAATCAGCATCAGAGTATGCATGTAGATCAAGCGGAGAGCGGGAAGAAAAATGAAGAATATGAAAGGGGGTACCCTTGATATATCGCAAAATGCATAGAACAGCAGTATAATGAGTTGTCCGCGAAGTTGCCATAAACTGACTGACGACATGAACAACATAAGCAATGTCAGGGTGAGTGGCAGTAAAATAGACTAGACTACCCACGAGCTGACGATATAAAGTAGGATCAGAGAGAGGAGATCCATCAGTAGGAGTAAAATGAGCATTAGCTTCAATAGGAGTTGAGGCAATGGTATGATCTGTGAGGCCAGCACGAGCAAGAAGATCAGAAACATACTTAGCTTAAGTGAGGAAGTAACCATCAGAGTTGGACGAAACCTCAAGGCCAAGAAACTAACTCAAAAGACCCAAATCCTTCATCTCAAAATGCTGATAAAGATGATTTTTGAGATCAGTGATGCCAGAAATATCATCACCGGTGTTATAATCATGTCATCCACATACAATAACAAAAGAATAGTACCATGATCAGATACTCGACGAAATAGAGTTGAATCATAAAGACTGGAAGTAAACCCAAGCTGACAAATGGTAGAACTAAACTTGGAGAACCAAGCTCGAGGAGCTTGTTTAAGACCATAGAGAGCTCGACGAAGTTTGTAGACTTTGTTCAGCGAATGAGAATAACCAGGAGGTGGTTTCATGTAGACATCTTCAATAAGATCACCATTAAGAAAGCCATTCTTGACATCCAACTAGAAAAGGGACCATCTGCGAGAAGCAGCAACAGCAAGTAAACTACGAACGGCTGTAAGACGTGCAACAAGAGCAAAGGTTTCTTCATAATCGATGCCGTGTTCCTGAGCAAATCCTTTTGCAACTAAACGAGCTTTGTATCGCTCAATTGTTCCATCCGAATGAGTCTTAACTTTATAGACCCATTTACAACCAACAGCAGACTTTTCAGGAGGTAGGTCGACTAGATCCCATGTCTCTTATAATGTGCATTTTATCAAGTGCCTTCAACTCATCTAACATAGCTTGCTGTCAAATGGGATTAGAACTAACTTCTCGGTAAGAAATGGGTTCATGTAAAGATAAAATAGTATAAAAAAAGTGAAAGTCATGAAGTCGAGAAGGAATATCTCTTACATGATTAGATCGACGAAGAGTAGGTGGAGGTGGATGTGGATAAGAGACAGATCTAGGAGATTGTTCTGGAGACAATGCCGGGGCAGGATCACCGTCAGGAGCACGATCTTGAGAGCCATGGAAGTCATCGAGAGGAGATTCAGAGGTGGAGTCAACTGGAGAATCTACAGCATGCTTATCAGGAAAAAGATCAAACGAGGAATTAGTAAAGAAGGGTTGAGAGGAAATAAGGGGAAGATGAAACTTGGACATGGAAGAGAACATTTGATGCTCCCAGAAGACTACATGGCGAGATATGCGAAGCCTGCGAGACTGGGAATCCCAACACCGATAGCCTTATGTTCAACGCCATACCTGTTGTCCTAAGAAACAACAGAGGCAAGCACGAGATTCTAACTTGTTATGCTCATGGGGTTGAAGAAGAACAAAACAAGCGCAACCAAAAATTTTGAGCGATGTATAATCAGGAGGGGATTTAAGAGACGTTCATAGGGAGTCTGATTATTAATGGCAGAGGAAGGAACCCTATTAATAGTGTAGATAGCAGTAAGTGCTGCTTCAACCCAAAATCTCTCAGGACAAGAAGATGAAATTAGTAGAGCACGAGTAGTGTCAAGGATGTGCCTATGTTTACGTTCAGCGCGACCATTCTGTTGAGAGGTACCTGGACAAGATCTATGAATAACAATCTAGTTGTATGGCAGATAATCTACATTCATATACTGAGGGTTCCTTCATTCTATGGCATTATCTGTACGAAAAACTTTCTGGTATATAGAATTGAGTCTGAATCATAGTGGCAAAATCACGATAAATTTTAGATAAGTCAGATTTATGATTCATAAGATAAATCCAAGTGTATCGTGAATAGTCATCAATATCTCAAAAATAACAAAATATTTGGAACCACCCATAGTGGGTGTAGGGGAAGGTCCCCAAATATCAGAGTGGACAAGATCAAATAATGCAGTAGCAACAGAATCACTTTTATTAAAAGGAAAAGCATGATGTTTTGCAAGTTGACTAGAAACACATTCAAAATGTTCATTCTTAACAAAACCTAGACGGCCCTGAGAAACTAAAGTTTTTAAACGACCAATGGAAACATGACCAAGGCGGGAGTGCCATAAATCAAGTGATGATGTTGAAACAACAGAACATGAGGTAGAAAATAAATGAGACGGAAGCCGAAGGTGAATCAACTCAAATAGACGACCAACTTTACGGCCTATCCCAAGAATCTGCCCCGTCTGGGGATCCTGCAGAACATCCAAACGGTGTAAAGAATAAATGCAAACCCAAATCACATAATTGGCCAACAGAGACAAGATTAAGTTTGAGTTGGGGAATAAGAAAAGTATCAGAAATAGAAATATTTGACATAGAGATATTGGCCTATTGACTAACATGCATAGTAGAACCATTAGCTGTATGGATAGGTGGTAAAGAAGAATTTGTTGACTGTGAAGAAAAAATATGAGAATCGGAGGTCATATGATTATGCAAGTAGAATCGAAATACCAAGAAGAAGTACATGGAGTGACAAAAAGGGCAGCAGATGGAGTAGATTTAAGCAAAATCTGTTTAAACATTGATTCAACATCAGTAAGGGTAATAGCTGGAGAGAAAGATTCAGTAGGCATATCTCCAACATCAGTGGAAGCAGCACGATATGGACCAGACTTAGGTTGGAACTGTCCGAATTTTGCTGAAGTGCGATTGGGATTCTTGGGACAGTTGGATGGAAAATGACGAGATCCTTTCTTGCGACAAATATGACAAATGCGAATAGGATAATTTAAAAGCCAATGACCAGGATCGTGACAATAACGGCATTCCCTTGGTTGAGATGAACCTGAAGGAGCTGATGTGGCCAAAGCAGTTTCAGTGAAGTGATGTCCAGGATTAGACTGACAGCCTTGAGAGAGCGAAGACGAGTTTTTTCAAAAATAACTTTTGAAAAGGCAATTTCAAGAGTAGGCAACGGAGACCGATGTAATAATGATGCACGAATAGGCTCAAAGTCATCATGAAGACCCATGAGAAATAGCATCAAGCGGTGATTATCTCGAAAAGCAGAGTACTTTGCAGCATGTCCAGGAGTATCCCATTTTGGATCCGAAAGCGCCAGTTGATCCCAATGACTACTAAGAGTAGCGATAAAGGAATGAACAGGTTGATGAGACTCCTGTTTCATATGATATAAGGCAGTCAAAAGTTGATATTGACTCGCAAGCCCTTATACAGTGTATCGATGGGCAAGAAAATCCCATAATTCCTTGGCAATATTAAAATGCCCAAATTGTTGACGTATGGAAGGAATAGTGGTGTTGCGGATCCAGGTAATAATTTGATGATTCTTACTGAGTCAATCTTCAAAGCGATCATTGAATTTGGTGATTGATTCGCTCTTTTAGTTGTGTTGGAACAATTGTAGATCCATCAACAATACGCCACAATTTTCAACCTTTAAGAAAACTTCATATCTTGAGCCCATGAAACATAATTAGGTTCATCCAATGTAGTGGAAATAGGATGGGACACATCTGATTGAGCCATGGTAGGAAAATAACAATTGAAAGCCAAAAAATAAAAAATAAAGTAACGGTATAAAGAAAGATTACTTTCTGAGAAGAATCACAGAAAATCAAGCACACGGTTGAATTCAGAAGACCGAAAAATGTAGGAAACCGGACTAAACAGGGAGAAAACCGGTCAAAAATAGCCTGAACCGGACAAAAAATGCTAACCAGTGAACCTAACTAGATCAACCCAAGGCTGGACCAGGGATTGTAAACCGCTGATGTGGCAATGATGTGGCAGATGACAGGACAAATGGATGATGTGTCAGATGATGTGGCAGTGATGCAACACTGTAGGATGACGTGGCAGGTGACGTGTCATATGACGTGGCACTGTTGGGGCTTGACGTGGCAGATGACGTGTCTGGCCACGTGGCTGGTGACTTGGCACAAGATTTCCCAGCAAGAAGAAAGCGTGTTTCACAAACACACTTTTAGAGAAACTGAAGAAGGCGTGTTTGTGAAACACGCTTTTATCTTCTTTTTCCTTCTGTGGACTGTTTTCCAGTACAGTCCAGTGAGCGCGTGGGAGCACGTGAGGTTGATTTCAGCGGCCGAAAAATTACTGGAACAAGGCCTAGATACACAGCTCCTTTTGGATGATGGGTATTGATAAAACAACGAAAAACCCAGTTGACTGTACTGTCTCTTATACATTCCAGAAGGAGGAGAGAAGAAAAAAAACCTCGATGATAATAATCTTGAGAATGAACTAATCAGACCCCAAGATGGCTCTGATACCATGAACGAATTTTGAAGAAGAATTATATTTCTTGTTTAAGTATAATAATACAAGAAATTATCTTAAATAGACTACCCTATGAATTAAATAAGAAATGTATTGCTAATCAAGATCTATAACTTAAGGAATAGAATATACACTTAACAAATATATACAACTAAATATATTCCTAACATATATATTAAAAGGTAAATAGGTAAATATGTTAACAAATAATGTGATATGGAAGGTTAAGGTTTGAATTTTAAGATGATTGCATGTGCATTCTTATTTGTAGATATATCCCTAACAACAATAACATTTAGCAAATTCTCATTTATTATTGTAAACATGATTACACTTTCTTCTTTAAATAAAACAAATTCTTTTTTGTTTGCAATTCAAGACCATGGTCTTTCAGTGGTGACCATCAAAGTTTTTCGTACAGATAATGGTGGTTATGCCATCATAAATCTTTCTTACTCTTTCTGTGTACTATACGTGAGGAAAAGATACTGGTAAAGATTGGATAAAATAACCGTCCATTTTGCTGCTAAAACATCAAATGTTTAGAGGTTAAACAACAAAAAGAAAAAAAATAAAACAAAGAAACCCAATCATGGGTAGTAGGAATGTGGGAGGAGACTTAAATTACTTCACGGTCTATATTTTGTCCATAAAAAACCAAAAAAGAATATGAAGGAACTAGCCTCTTTTAGCACAGAATTTATAGGACTAGCTAGTTATGTATAATATGGTTTCAATCATGCATTTTCTGTTGCTATGAATTTTCACGGATATGGTTTCACAGAATTTTAATTACACTTTATTAATCTTCAGTTTTTTTTTACGATTTCTTTGAAAAAAAATTGTTTCTTTTTCCATTTTAATTATTAAGAAGTAAAAGAACTTAAATGGAAAATGAATACACATGATGTAAGACTTGCCTTATGTGACTACTTGTAATCAATGGAATAAGTTTTAGATGTTCAATCATAATTGAGTTTACTCAATCAAAAAGTATCTTGTAGAAATATATAAAAAGTACAAGATTGAGGATTAATTACACTTAATTCCCAAAATATAGTATATAAAAAAACATATTTATTTTATTTAGGTAAACAAGACACTGATGACAAATTACATAATGCCTAAGAAGCTATCATGTGTCTGTTAACAGGTCCTAGATCTGTATAAGATCTAGATTACAAGTAAGAATCATTGTGTTATGGTAATTGATGTTTGAGAAAACAATGGATCTTTTACCTATTCAACTCTAAAGACCTAAAAATGCATATATGGCATTGAATTATTGATTTTATTGATTCATAGTTGAAAGATATTACAAGAATCTCATATTTCAACCACATGGTTGAATCTTTATTATCAGAAAATTAACTCAAATTAAAGGCTACCAATTAAATATTGAAGAAATTACTTAAATAGAGGAATCAAGTTAATTAGGCACCCGCTTATTGGGAAAAAAAAGGAAAAAATTTTCATATGGGATATAAGATGAGGTTGGTTAGGTTGTACAGTACTTGGGAGAAAAGGTTAGGTTTACTAGCTGGGCAGGATTTCCAAGTTAACTTATTAACAAGATATAACTCTCTTGCAGCAAAATGTACAGTAAGAGTACTTGTGCGTGGCATGTATATAGACAGCTAATAAATTAGGGTTCCGTTTGGATTGAAATTTTTAGTTCATTATTCTTTGTTAGATATTTTAAAACCAAACTTAATTGAGTAATTAGTTAATTCAAGTAAAAGTTTAGTTTGTTTAGGAAACTCTTTTGTCCTTGCTTCGTAATTATAGAAACTCTTTTGTCCTTGCTTCGTAATTATATCTAACGGGGATTTTACTCCTTTGTTAATTGGTTATAGGTTTTAAGCAGAAATGTTCTTGTTGAATTAACTAGAATTTGGTTTGTTATTTGTTATAAAAGGGGCCATTTGGCCAAATCATGTGTGTGAGAAAAAATACCGAAAAAAAAGTCTCTAGTTTGTAAGGGAAATCTCGCCATAAGATTTAATAATAGAAGTTATGTTTCTTGCCTCCAAAATCTGTTTATTATTTCTTGACCTATTTACTTTGTGCAATTAAATTATTAATTTTTTAGGTCCTTCAAATTGGTATCAAGAGCTTTATGTTTGATCTTGGGGTTCCAAAGTAATTTTGTGTTTGGAGAATTGGTGACAATTAAGGTTTAAAAAAAGGCTTTAATTGGGCGGTGATTTGAAAAAAGAAATCCTGTCAGAGATGTTTTTAGTGGTGATATAAAAAAATTGGTTGAATTTTGGAATCAAAAAGTTTGACCCAGTTTTATGCTATTGAGGCCAAGAAACTAACAAGAGGACAATTTTTGCATCAAGAGTTTCTTTTGACGAGTATCTAGCACTATATCATATCAATGATTTATTTTATAGAGATGTGACTAATGGTGAAAAATTTAGAGTTTTGAGAACTTATGTCAAATATAGACCTACTTATATGAGGTGGAGGATGACAATTGAAAGATCTCTTATATGCAATGTAATGAATAGAAAATTCATACTACGCATATCGTATGACTGACAAAGAACGAAAAAGGAAAACAAAATTATCTTTTCAAATTATGCGAAAGTCTGTGTTTGAAATTCTTCACTACAAAATAATACGCGATTAGCGACGAAAATTTAGTGACGGAAAAAATTCGTCGCTAATTAGCGACGAGTTTAGCAACGAATTCACTATTTGTCGCTACTTCGTCACTGAATTTGTTGCTAACTAGTAACAAAAATTTTTGACACAGTTTTTTTCACAAGTTATAGCACGCAAGGGCGCGAACTTTAGCAACGGGATAACGTCACTATTTTCGTCACTAAATTAGCAACGAAAAAATCTCATCGCTAACTACGTTGCTATGGTTGGAATAGTGTGTGTCGCTAAATTTGTCGCTAACCTTTATCCCGCCTAAACAATTATTGAGCGGGAAAGTTGAAAATTTTTGTCGTTGAATTCGTCGCTAATTAGCGACGAATTTTATTTTCGTTGCTAACAACTGTACATAATGGCATACAATTAGCATGCAATAGTTTATTCGTCGCTAAAGATGTCGCTAATTAGCGACGAATCCGTCTCGTTACTAAAACCGTCGCTATTTTTTGACCTTTTAATCTTCTGCCATTTCTTCTTTGAATTTCACTTTCATTCTTTTTCTCTCCATCTTTAACAACATAATCTCACATCTCTCTACCATTTTCCTTCCTAACTATATACTCTCTCTTTGTCAAAATCTCACTCCCTCCTCTATCTTTTTCTTTCCTCTCACACACAAATTCACCTACTCTTACTCCATTTCACCTTATAGGACCACTAGGACCACCCACCACCATTAGCACAACCCTCAGCCCCCGTCACCACTGTGAGCCACCTTCAATCACCTCTCTCTCATGGCTGTAAGTAAATTTTGTTTATTTCATTCTTATTTAATTTCAATTATAATGTAAATTAGGGTTCTAAATTCCATAAATTTTTATGATTTTAATGTTTGTTGCCTTTATATTTTGGGGTTTAGGGTTATTTAATTATATATGGAATTTTAGTTTTAGGATTAAATATATGTGTAATTTAGCTCTTATGAAAAGTTAATTTTAAGTGTAATTTTAGGGTTTATTTATTTTTCATACTTGTAATATTGGTTCTAAATTCCCTGATAAATTTTTATGATTTTAATGTTTGTTGCCTTTGTATTTTTGGGTTTAGGGTTATTTAATTATATATGTAATTTTAGTTTTAGGATTAAATATATGCGTAATTTAGCTCTTATGAAAAGTTAATTTTAAGTGTAATTTTAGGGTTTATTTATTTTTCATACTTGTAATATTGGTTCTAAATTTCATAAATTTTTATGATTTTAATGTTTCTTGCCTTTATAATTTTTAAACATTAGAACTATTTAATTATATATGGAATTTTAGTTTTAGGATTAAATTTATGTGTAATTTAGCTCTTATGAAGAGTTAATTTTAAGTGTAATTTTAGGGTTATTTATTTTTCATACTTGTAATATACAAATATATTATTTTTGGTTTAGTATAATTAAAAAAAAAATCCATTTAACTTATAGTATAAGACATTTTAAATGAAACAATAAAATAAGACAATATTAATAGACTCAATATAATAGTCTTACAAGAGAAAAATCAAGAAATGTTTATATATTGAGAGACATATTGTTCTAATTGTTCGAAAATATATATTGATAATAACTCTAAATATTTAACTATGCTAGGATTATTGAAATTAACATCTAGGAGTTAAAAGGTAATTTAGTGTTTAATCAAACGAATATTTAGGTGCTACTCATTTTTCTTTTTACATCCGGTATTAGTTCACTTCTAATTGTTAGGCTTTGTTATCTAAGTATATCTCGCCTTTTTAATGTTTTAAGTGTCAAAAACTTGTGACCTACAAGACAATTGTAGATTGCACAATGGTTGTATGGTGTATTGTAAATAATGAACGAACCATATAAACTACAATAAGAAAGTTCAATTAAGTTCAATTTTATGTAAGTTAATTGTAGAATTGCTTTTCCAACTTTAGCTAATACCAGTTTATGCATTCGATGTAAGTAATTATGTGTTAACTAAGTACAATTTAGTGGATTTTGTTTAAATTAGTTTATGAGAAGTAGTACTATTTGGTGTTATGTTTTTTATGATATTTGTTTGGTTCATATGGTTGAATATTTTGATTGTTTGTTAGTTCAAAAAATTTGGGAAAAAGGTCAAAATATAGAGGAGACTCTGCCGAATTTTTTATAAATATTTGGCATTAATAAATAAGTTTATATTAAGGTTTAATTAAAGCAAAGATTAAATAAGTTTGTAATTTATTAGCTTTAGTAGACACTTTTAGTATTAATTTTATTCTTAACGCTTTAATAAATATTATGTTTATTAAACTTTTTCAGTAAATATTTTTACTATTTTTTAAAGCTTTAGTACATAAAAAAATATTACTAATATTGTACTAAAATTTTTATCTAGGATAATCTTAGTGGTATTATTAGTGTACTATAACTTAAACAACTAATACATCCTCTGGTATCTACTAGGCAGACAAGGACCGAGATGCTGAGGTGCATCAACTCTGGAAAAAGCTCTATGTCAAGGAAGAAATCATGCATATCATGACCCAGAGGCTAGATGGACTCATCGATGCATTTGATGCTCTTCAGGAAGAGATCACGCTCTTTGGGAAGAGATCACCAAATCACAAAGTCAAAATTAGTTTAATTATTCGGTTCGTGCAACAGATTTCTAGATTTAGATTTTTTTGTTTTCATATTTCATGTACTATGAACAATCTTTTGTATATTATAATTGCATTTAATTTATTATGTATTTTAATTTTTAATTTTATTTCTTTCATTTGTTGCTAGTTTTTTTTTTTTTTTTAAATAAAAAACAAATTCGTCGCTAAATTCATTGCTAAACATATTTTGTTAAAAAAAAATCAAATATCCAAATTCGTCGCTAAAACCTTCGCTCGCTTTTGTATTCATAAAAAAATTATTAAGTTTTTGTCGCAAAACTCATTGCTAATGTTGTGTTGTAAATTCGTCACAAATATTGTCGCACACTGCGTTGCAAATTTCGTCGCTCTTGTCGTCGCTAAGTGATTTGCGAAGGCCAAAACAGTGACGTTCCATTTTTCGTCGCTAAATCTGTCGCTCAGACAATTAGCGACGAAAAATGCATTAAATTTTCGTCGTTAAATTCGTCGTTAATCTTGTATTATTTTGTAGTGCTTTATAAAAAGCTTATTCATCATTCTCATATACCTCATATTTTTTGGGAAGATGTTTATGATTTTATGATGGATATGGATTATTTTATTGGTTATGTGCTGAAATTTTGGTATGGAATGGGAAGTAGACTTTGAAAAAGACATGTTTGTAGATGATGATAAAAATTATAAAGATTTTGAATTGATTGATGATTTTGGATTGCATAAATTGTTTGATAAAATTGAAGATGATGAATTTCTCAATGAAAAAGAAGTTTCTTAAAATATGGAAGAGGAAAAGGAAATTGTTGATCTGGAAAAGCGTGAACAAGAAAAGTTTAGTGTGGTGAAGAAAGAAGAAATTCTTGATGTACTTGAAGAAGAAGATTTTTTTTGTTGATAAAAAGAAATTTTCAAAAATTTTGAAATTTGTGATAAAAAAATTTGATGTGGTTAGTATTGGTTCATTGAATTGTGAAGTTCGAGATGAGGAATTGGAATTTCATGAATTTGATTTTGTTTGAGTCAATGAATTATTGGAAGAAAAGAATGATTTTAAAAGTTTTGTCAAATGCAATGTTAAGGTGGACAAATTATGTGGCGATTTTAGTATTACAGTTATGAAAAAATTTAGTGGTGAAAAATATTGTCAAAAGGAAAAATATAATTTCTTGATTTTTGGAGATTACATGAATAATTTGCATGGAAAAAATTGTGATGATCTCAACAATGGCAGTGAAAATTATTTCGAAAAAGAAAGGTATGACTTCTTGTTTATTGGGAACTAAATGTGAGTAATATTCACGAGGAAAACAATAGTTTTCTTGAAAATATATGAGTGAGTGTGGTTGAATTTTTTGATCAAGATAAATTAGCAATTAAATTGTACTTGAAATACAAGTTTTGTCCATTGACATCGCGTGAAGATGAAAATCGAAATATTACAAGCTAGACATGCATGTCGCCAATAAAGGCGATTGAAATTTCAATGGAGATTTATACTCGTGATGGAATTGGAGATGTCCACAATACAAGTTTAGTTTAAGGCAGGCTATATTAGATATTTTAAACAAAACTTAATTAAGTAATTAGTTAATTTAAGTAAAACTTTAGTTTGTTTAGAAAACTCTTTTGTCCTTACTTTGTAATTATGTCTAATAGGGATTTTACTCATTGGTTAATTGCTTATAGGTTTTAAGTAGAAGTGTTCTGGTTGAATTAACTAGAATTTGGTTTGTTATTTATTATAAAAGGTGGCCATTTAGCCAGAGCACATCTAGATGATATCCAAAAAAAGTCTCCAGTTTGTAAGAGAAATCTCACCACAAGATTTGACAATTAAAGTTTCGGTTTTTTGCCTCCAAAATCTGTTTATTATTTCTTGACCTATTTATTTTGTGTACTTAAATTATTAATTTTTTAGCTCCTTCATTCTTCAAATGATGATTTATGCTATTACATAATTATACGTTTTTCAATCATCTTTTATCATACATATTAGATCACATTTTAAAAAGTTGTTATATTAATTATTCCATATAAAATCCTAAATAAGCTGCTCCAATATCTTTCTAAACCTGGATATTCACAAAATAATTTATGTGGAATCCGAATGAAATAAAGTAAAGTTTGAAATCATGTATATTGTTTATGTAAATACTATATATTATTTGCAATAAAAAGGTCTTCATACAGTTCTCGAATCTTGTGGAAAATTTACAATTTGCGGCCTTTCTGTCTTTTTACCAAGGTACTTAATTACTATTTACTAATAAAAAGGTCATAAAAGACATGTAAATATGCTGAATAAAAGTTAGGATAACTTGTGGAATTACTGAATAATAGGCTAGGTAATATGGATTTTCTTGCATTTGATAGAAAGAGTCTAGTACCCTTTTTGAGGTTTACTCCAATGTTTTGAAAACCAGACCGGACATTGAACTGGTGGCTTGTCCGGTTCGCAGTTCAACCGGTCAAATCAGTTGAGCCAGCCAGTTCACTAATTTTAGTTTTTTTTTAATACTAAAGTGTGGTATAATTTAAAATAACCTAAAATATATTTATATAAAATCTAAAATAAAAAAAGAAACACTATCTTTGGAGAATTATAGTCCTAATATCCAAAAATATTAATCAAATTCTAATAAAAAAATAAAATTTGTACAAAAATAAGTATAAAAATGACCAAAAAAATAATAACTTAATAGTTTAGCCTTTAGTGTGTACAATGTTTTGCCATTGTGGAGTATACACATCTAGATGTTTATAAGAGTACACTTTATTTAAATGATTTTTTATTCTAAAATCGGTAAAAAAAATAACCAAAATCAGTTAAAACAACTTTTACCGAATCACGATTTTTTACCGATTCTATTCAGTTTTTTATACAGACCGAACATATAGATGGATCGGATCGGTGAATCTTCCGATTTACGGTCTGACCGGTCAAACCGGCCGATCCGATCCAATTTTCATTGGTTTACTCGAGGAAAAGAAAACAAAAGTGCTCATAAAGGCGGAAGTACGAGAACTTCTATAGCCCTTTTTCTTCTAATATCTGTAGATTAATGTAGTGGATGATTTAATAATGCATTAATTAGCCTATGAGTATATGTTGTTTTTAAAATATTGACATAGCATTGTATTGGCATTTGACAGTAGCTTTGATTTGTAAGGGGATGGACAGCATTATTGATTCTTTTATCTCATTTTTTGTATTAATTTTTTGTCTCACATTTGATACGTGTATCGACATTTGACAATAACTTTGATTTGTAAATGGATAAATAGGGTTACAGATCTTCTATCTCACTTATTGTACAAATCTTCTGTTTCACGCTTGATATGTATACTCTGGTTTAGATACACCCAATTTTGGACCCTACCTATAAAACTTGTGATCATGATTAAATTTTAAGAAATATTGCATACATCAACTAATATCATTTATTATATAGACAAATACTTAGGTAGACCCGATCTTTGACCCCACTTATAGACCCTGTGGTGTGGATTAGACCTTAGAGAATTTATGACATCAGCTGATGTAAGCAAGATTCTTTAAAATTTAATCCTGACCATAAGGTCTACAGGTGGGGCCAAAGATCGGGACTACCTAAGTATTTTCCTATTATATAATGTTTAATCTACACCATAGGATCTACGAGTGGAGTAAAAAATCAAGTCTATTTAAGTATTTTCTTATAAATATTATTATGCCAAATTACACATACAAATGCTATATGAGACCAGATTGATCAGAAAATTCTTATATAGACTAAGGTGTATGACCCAACGATCCTCCAATTTCTTTTAAAATTTTAAAAATAGTAAAATATTTATCCACAAATTAAAAAATATGAATAAATATAAATCACAAAATGTATGATAAGGTCATACATCTTAGTCATATAAGAATTTTCCTTTACATTTAGTGGAATAAGTCATCATGTATGTTGACGAAAATGACAGCTTGGCAACAAAAAGGCGATTAGTGCCCTATTCTAATGATACACTAAAATTGAAAAAAAAATTGTATAGATTAAAGTGTACGGTTTCACTATATATTTTATAATCTGTATTTATTCACATCCATTAACTTGTTGATGAAATATTTTAATTTTTATTTTTTTAAAAGAAATTGATAAATGTGAATAAATATAGATCGTAAGGTATGGATAGAATCGTACACCTTAATCTGTACAAAAAAATTTCCTAAAACTGCGTGTACCATGCATTGCCAATCTCAAATGTAGTAACAGTGACGCACATCAAAGGCCGATTGATTAATACATTGCATGTTGTGTACCATGCATTGCCAAACTCAGATGCGGTATCTACAGTGACACACATCAATTGCCGATTGATTAATACACTGCATGTTGTACCGCAAACATCTACGTACACTACTACCACTATTACACGTACGTCCACAAATTCAAACCATGCATTATATTTTAGTTTAGTTAGTTGTTTAAAATTTGTTAAAAACACCACTTCATTTCAATTAGACATATGATAAAAACTATATAAATGCAAGAAGAAATTACAAAAATTTCAATTTTAAAGGTTCATCACGTTGAAAAATATAATACTAAGTAAATGCAATTTTTTTTTCTTAAAAAAAAAAAAAAATAGATGTTCTGCTGCTTCTGTATCAGATAATTAACGAGCTTATTGACTTTATATGTTTTTTACTCACGTTCAACTCCTCCTCTTGTTTAAAAACATATGCATGATGATTGATAGATCTAAATTGTGGACTTTCCATTTGGATCGATTAACTAACAATTGTATAAAACGTGCTGTTGTTTTTGTGAAAACATTACCAAAATATATGGGCTATTATTTGGGGGAGGAAAGATTTGAGTGGATTTTGAGCAGTACTGCCGAATCTTTGGTAATTTTAGTAGTGTATGGTATGACAAGACCAGAATATTTACAGAAACTAACATCATTTCAGAAGTCAACTATAGTTCAGACTAATCCAAACCAACATGAAATGTTGTGAAAATCAATAACAAGAAAAGAACATTTCGTGGAGTTGTTGATTCATTAGATCTAATTAATGAGACATCATGCAAATGCAAATATCATTTAGGGTTCTACCAAATTAAATAGGAGAAAAAGCGTACTCCAAAGAATAGAAAAAAAAATCAAATCCGGAAACAAAAAAAAAAAAAAGAAAGATGGGATATATCGTACCAGGAATCAGTAGCATACTCAAAGAGCTTCCCTTTGGTATAAAAAACAATCAGAGCAACTTCAGACAGGGCAAAGCACAAGATTTCATTTTATTTCTTTAGCAAACCAGATTAATTCTTTGAGAAAAAGGTCGATCATAACATCATCATAATAATCCAAGAAAAAAGGGAGCCCTCTCCCCATTCTTACAATAATTCTACTCCCTTTTTTCTTGGATTATT
This sequence comes from Cinchona pubescens, assembly GCA_025175665.1. Classification (NCBI taxonomy): domain Eukaryota; kingdom Viridiplantae; phylum Streptophyta; class Magnoliopsida; order Gentianales; family Rubiaceae; genus Cinchona; species Cinchona pubescens. The sequence continues at coordinate 1,161,108 of JANKKI010000094.1, read as the reverse complement.
TGATGATGTTATGATCGACCTTTTTCTGAACAATTATGCCAAACAAATTTAAAAAAATAAAATAAAATCACCAATTAACTAACCCTTTTTCTGAAACATCTTTCTTGAAAAATTTTAGCTTAAGAAGCAAGAAATATAATTACTATATGATATTATTAGTGGAAAAAAGAGTGGAGGGCGTGCGAAAGGGAACTGATATATAATGTAAATCTATGCCAAATTTGTGTGTGTCTTGGGAAGTAGTGAAAGTTACTATCCCAGATGTGTGGTATTGCAATACCAGGGTGGTTTCGTCAAATATGTTGTCGAATTCTGATTGGTGGAACTTAAGAATCGATACGGGGTTGTCTGGAGTTTGGTGGACCACAAATTTGTTTTGGCTATGCCTGCACGTGTGTCTACGTGATCTTTTCTTTGTGCATTCTGTAAATGGACAGCTGTTGCATAATATGCGATTCGCAACTGTATACAAAACGAGTACGAGATTTCCATTATTTTATAATTTATAATATATGAGCATAGATTTAATCTATACTTACTTTTTGATTTACCGTGACAACGTAGTTATTTTAAAAAATTTGAATATATATTATGTATATAAATAAGTTATACTTAATTGTATTAAAATTTGAATTGTATTATAATTTTAGTTGTATTAAATTTTGTATGCACTAAAGTTTTTTTAAGGATATTTATTTACTTTTCCGTGATAAAGTTTTGTAACACTAATATGCGTGTTAATACATAAATACATTGTGTTGGATATGTGCATACTAATGCCAACAATGGAAAGGAAAAGAGGCTATTAAATGATAATGGCCCTCTTTGTATAGTAAATAATAGGTATTATTTGTCAAATAATATTTGATAAACAATAATTTTTGTTTGGTCAGTAAAGTAATTTTTTTAAATAATATTTTGTAGACTATTCATGTTTTGTCCATTTATTCATTATTCACACAATCCATTATTTGCACTATTCATATCATATTCATTATTTATATTTTAAAAATATTCAATTAATAATTACGTAAATAATTTTAAGCAATGTGTAGTCGTCAAATGCAGTGTGGTAAGGCTAAGTGAAGAATATATTTATAATTGTCACTTTTCTATTTACATTGTAGGCCTATAAACGGGTCGGATCAGGATCGAATCTAGTAATATCCAGACCCCATCTCTGATTAATATAGGATTCATATTAGGATTTGGATCTCCGACGGGTAGATCCATATCCTGATCCGTCGGATCTCGTCGGATCCGGATCCGGGTCTTAATATTCTTTTTATAACTTTTAAAATTATATATAGAACTATATATATTTTTCTCTTTTTTAATTATAAAAAAGTATTTAGTTCATAATTAATATTTATCCACGTATTCTACATTAAATACAAATTATATGGGTAATTTACACAATATATATGTATATATACATGTAAAATAATATTATCATATACAATAATTTTATTATATATTAAATATTTTAATCGGGTAGTAACACCAAGATCTAGATCCGACCCAGTTATTATAATAGTTAAATGGGTCCAGATCGGATCTAGATAATCGAAATTTGTCATAAATTCAGACCCAGAGTCCAGATCAGGTCAGGTCCGGTCTAGATCCGACCCATTGACAGGCCTATTGCATTATCGTTTTTAACTGTTTGGTAATAACTGAAGTGAAACTCCAATTAGGCACGTAAACGGGTCGAATACAAGTAAATCTTGCAGATCCATACCTAAATTCGTTTAATATTATCGGATTCGAATCCGAATTTAGATTTTTTCTAAATCTATAAAAGGAGATCCATATCCGAATTCATTGGACCTTGTCGGATCCAAATCTTAATATTATTTTATAAATTCAAAAATTTATACATCAAAATTTCAAATTTTTATAAAAAAAAAAAATTAATTGTAAAAAAAGAGGATTTAATTCATATTCTTATTCATACATGTATTTTACGATTAGAGTAAAATTTATATTAGAAATAAATAAATAAATAAATATAATCGGATCGAAACAACCAAATCGATATCCGATTGATTTATTATACATAATTAAACGAATCCAAATCGAATCCAGGTAATCAGATTTACACATTGATCTAGACCTAAATAAATTATTCATGAAACGGGTCTATAATAGATTTATTTACAAGTCTATAGCTTATTGTCACAAATACAATGCTAGATTTTGTAGTATTATATTTAATTTAGAAATGTACAAACAGTATCATTTTTTTGAAATATGTTTGTAAAATTGACACTCTGTTTTCAAGTACAGTCTAATATTAAAATAACAAACAAATTAAATAGATGAGTGGAAACGTTTGACAATCATGATTCGAAATATGTAACTTGTTTGGCAAGTCAAATTACTCAAAATCTAATAAAAGATAAAAACTCAACCACTGTAAATAGGAAAATCAATAAAAGAATTAAAAAAAAAATCATCCATAGTTATTTAAGAATAAATGTGCAATTATTTTATTTTTAAATTATATAGCAAATAATAGGTATTCTTTATTTCCAATCTAAATGGTTATTTCAAAATATTATTTTGTATCCAAACAATTATTTTATTTTTACAAAAATCAACATTATTTTAAAAAACTACTAAAGTCAAAAGACAAATATTATTCACCAAATAATACTTCATTATTCACTGTCCAAACAGCACCAATGATTCTGTCTCATTATTTTGGGACCGGTGACAAGGGCCCCACACCGTTAATTCTTGTTCCTTCTCCATGGCTAATATTTGATAAATTAATGGGTTAATAGATATTTGAATTCATTACATTTAATGACACGTTTAGTTAGGGTAAAAAAATAAAACAAATACGTGGCGGAAAATATTACCATAAATTTGATTTTGGGCTCCAGTCATAGATCTCGTGATCAAAATTAAATTTTATAAAATGTTGCTTACATCAATTGATGTCATAAATTCCATAACATTCAATCTACACCACAATGATTTACAAGTAGAGTCATTGATCAGGTCTACCTAAGTATTTTCCAAATGTGTCATTTTAAATGTACACTTCATCCCAAGTGATTATCAAATATGCATTTGATTCTCTTGTGATTCAATTTTTTTTTTCCCAAATAAATAGAAACTGTAAAAAATAACCAGTTTTGAGTTTTGACCATCAAGCACTTATACCACGTTTGGAGTTGTTTAAATAAAAAAACTTTAACACCCAAATTGACATTTTTACCCTGAAAAAATCCTAACATTCTCACCCTTTCTTCTACTCCCTAGTTGGGGAAATAGTTAGGTAGACTTGATTTTTGACCCCACTTGTAGACCTTGTAGATGTTATAGAATCTATGACATTAGTTGATGTAAGAAAAATTTTATAATATTTAATATTGACCGTAAGATCTACAACTAAGAACAAAAATCGAGTATATGTAAATATTTTCCCCCTAGCCGTCACCTCCTCCTTTCCCTATCCCAGTAGCCACCATCATGCACCACCTACAACAACTCCATTACCTCATTTTCTCCCACACAACCACTACTACCTCCACAGAAGTTCACCGCCTCAGTTGCGATATTCCTCCCCCACTTCCCTAGTTCATGATCTCCCTCCCCAGTCCCCAAGTTCCCGATCGTCTTTCCCCAAAATCAATGGGATTCCGCTTGATGTTACTTCCACAGTAACGAGGTTATACAACTAGAAAAATCTAAATTTCTAATGAAAATTAGTAACAGAATAAATCCGTCACTATTAGGGACAAATTTTCTAATAGATTAGGAAAAAATTCAAAACAAAATAAAAAGTACATGTAAGAAGGAGTTACCAACAGATTGTTTGTTGCAAAATTTTCAACGAAAAAAATTCATTGGAAAATCTCATGTTTTTTTCAATATCAACCATTTTAAAAATTTTTTAGGGAATGAATTTTCCTTAATTTTAATGCTTAATAAAAAAATTTAAAAACTTAACAACAAAAAAATCAGTTGGTATCTAGATAGGTGGTTGATTGTCATTATGACAAAAATATCTGTTGCTAAGTTTAATTTTATCTTAAAAAAAAAAAAAAAAAAAAAAAAAATCCCACCATTTCATTTTTTATTTTTTATTTTACAAAAACTGCCCCTCCCCTTTTCCTCTTCTCCCTACGCCCTTTTCTCTCGATCACTGTTCATCTTTACCTCACCTTCCTACCACCCACCACCATTCCTTCCGCGCTTATCGAAAATCAACCCTAGCACCTTTAATTCCCTCTATTCCATTGTCCTCGTCCTCCTTTAATTTCTTTCCCCCTTCTCTTTCCTCTTCCTCAATCAATCTGCCACCACGTTTGCCACCGCCTTCCGCTAATGTCGTCCGCCACCACCGTCCTCCACCACGAAAGATGGTTGTTAGGTAAGTTTTGGGATTTTGTAGTTTTTATTATTTTTTTAGATTTACTTGCATTAATATGTAGATTTTTTTTTTTGTGATGATATTATTAAGCCTAATATAACATGATGAAATCTTTTAGTTCATGAATTATTGGGTTTATTTTGAAATCAAGATGTACTGCAACATAGCTAGAACCTTGCGTTTCTGACAATGGATATTCATGGTACCCCTTTGTCCTGTTCTCTTCGTATGATTATGATTGCAGTTCTAGACTCCCCTTTCTACAAAGGACCAACTATTTGGTCTAGATCACGTTGCGCTACAAGAAATTTGAAATTTTGTGACAACTTTGAGTTAAAATTTAATGCCTAGCTTCATCGCTCAATTCATTTTAAGGTTAATCTTTGGTGCTACTAGTATTTCTAATTGTTTTACTTTGTAGTTGAGCAAGTACTTGCATGCAGATTAGAGAGTATTATCGCGTGATCGATTTACACACCTTGTTTTCCTCGTTAATGTTCATTTTGTTTTATTATTGTCTATGTTGCAGTAAGTACATGAATCTAATTACGAAGCACTGTATCATTATACACATTCAAAAAGCAGCATGGCTGTTTGCAATGATGAAGATCTAGAGAGGCAAGAATCTACATAAATCCTAAGAGCTTAGGTCAGTTATGCTTGCTTCAACTTATCTTCTGATATCCAAATTTCTTTTGGCTTCTGATTAGTTATGTTGCTTTTTTCTTGCATGTTGGACTACCTTTCTTACTGAGGATGGTTACTTGATTTGATACGCAAATAAACTATAACTCTAAGGATTCTATTTTTTTTTTTTTAAATCACAAATTGGAATGCTCATGTAAGGATAAATTATCTATTATGATGCCTAAGGTTATGCATCTTGATTCTGCTATATCAAATATGCAATTGAGTATTTCATTTTACCTTCTTAGCTTTCATGCATATAACATCAGATAAGGTGTCTCAACAGGCTTAGTGATGATGAACTCAATAGATTTTATGATGCTTTAAATAGTGATTTTTTAAGTTAATTTTATCAGTCAAGAAGAGAATTAGCTATAGACAGAGTTATAAGCTCACAAGGACTTGAGTCTTAGTCTCATTTTGGTCTTCTGGCTTTTTAATTTTCAATACGCTAGCATTCACTATATTCTTATCCTTAAGATACGGCTGGCAGAAATTAGTACATATCATTTAAAATACATTTTTTCCTTCTTCTTACTGATCATCTGGCCTTACATCTGAAATACCAAAGAAGTTCATTCACCAATCTGTGGACCTTTAAGCAACCACTATCCAATCTCTTCTCATCCTCAGCTTTGTTTATAATTCATCGAAAGAAAAGTCATTTAATTTGTATTAGGGGCTATATTTTTCGTACACTAAATAAGTGCACTAAAGTGAGCATAAACTATAATTTTTTTCATTGTTAATTTACACCATATGTTGAGTAAAGAAGTGATTAAATCTTGCCCAATGGTTTTGTGTTGTTACAAGCATAACCTTGAGCTTAGCAGGTATTTTAATTTTTCGTGAATGTTTATCAACTTCTTTTGGCTGACTTTATGCTTAGAAGATGTTTATCGAGCACACTATTTTTACTGAAATTTTAATTGTTTGGTTGGGTGTTGAATTTTTCGCTTCCATTTATTTTTTGATTGTGCTAAGAAGCAGTGCTTTGCATGTTTTTGGTAGTCCTGCAGTTATCAAACACTTATCCTTCATAACATCTCTGTCTTTTTTAGTCTCTGAAAAGATAAAAGTGCTTGTTTTGTTGTTTATGACTATTGTTTCTTTTTTTGCTGTGGCATTCCTAGATTAATAATTATAGTGTTTAGGCACTTTTAAATTTTATTAGGTTTCTTCTTCTCCTCCTCTTCCTCCTTGTTCTTGCTTTCAGCTGAAGCTCTAGCTTTAAGCAGAACTCCACCGGGTAGGCAGATTACAAGTCCAGCAGAGCAGAACTCCCTGCTGGTTCAAACACTCTGTTGTAGAAATTCATATGGTGGGTATTGAGTGTCTAAATTGATATGGAATTAACAGTGAACTTCAGGGGTTTAGGCTTTGATGTTTTTATCCAAGAATTTCCCATCTATTACAATCATGTAGTTGGTTAAGTATTGCTTTAATCAATATACATTATGTAGTTGGATTCAATACCAGTGTTAGTGACAACATAAAAGTTGTCACTAATACATACCACTTTTCAGTTTGTGACAGCTTTGTATAAGATTTGTGCAATACAAATGACTAAATCTTAGTGCATTGTGACAACTTTGGAGAGTTGTCACACGCCAGTGACAACACTAAAAAAGTTGTCACCATGAGCAATAGTTACAGATCTATAGTGATGAGTTGGTGACAACTTTTTATTGCCACATAAAATGTGTTGTGACAACTTTTGTGTATTAGTGACAAATTTTTTTGTCACTACAATTCGTGTTTCTTGTAGTGAAGATAAAAGGACAATCATCTTCTCCTTTTTTTATGATTCTTTATTTATTTATTTATTTTTTGCCTTGATATTGAGTATTTCCTTATGAATAGGAGGAAGAAGATTGTGGCCGAGAGTTTGATGAAAGCTGTGATAAGGCCGGGAGATGGAGAGTTAACCCTTGCTGACGGTGACGGTGATCAGGTTAGTGATTTTGTGTCTTGGCACGATTTTGTTAGTTGGTCAGTGTCTACAAAGGTTTAATTTGTTAGTGCCGATGACGATTAAGTGTTACAAGAACATTACTTGGTATTGAAATCATGTTCCCTACTATAGTGGCACAAAATTCTTAATAAGCTGTGCACAAAAATGTAGGTTATTTATCATTGCACTGTTCGCACATTGAATGGAGTTGCTGTCAAGTCAACAAGAAGAGAATTCGGAGGTGAGTACAATCCCAAGCGTCGACACGACACGGGTAAGGGTGCGGGACACAGATGGGATTTGGTCAAAATCCAATGGACACTTTGACTCATGGAGGCTGAGAAGGGGATATGAGGGAAAGGAGGGATGAAGACGAAGAAGAAGACAACGAAGGAAAGAAAAGATGAGGAACAAGACGAAAAGATGATGGTGCTAAGAGTCGACGACAAAGAAAAGTTTCCGGTGACGCCTCAGTTGATGCTTGATGGCCGAGAAAGACAAACCAGAGAACACATAAACTACTGAAGAAGATGAGCAGCAGTAGTCTAGTGTTTTGTTTGGAGGTGTAGAGATAGGATTTAGTTGCTTTAACTTGTCTTATTGGGCAGTGTTGAGACAAGTTGGGCCAAAGTTTCTCTGTAGTTTTTTTGTAAATTGGGCCTAATTTTAATTTCATATAAAGTAGAACTAATACCTAAGTAAAATTGGGCCAAGTAATATTTGGGACCTAAACGGTAACAAGTAAAATTAAACAAAATTTTTTTTATATTTTTGTCTACCACTATTATTTCTAATATTTTATACACAAAATATTTATATTTTTTAAAATTAATTATAAAATAATATAATTTTTTTCTAAGTTATCAAATTTTATTAATAGTATAGAAACACATATAATTATATTAGGCGCATCCATGTACCCGTATCCAACTCTTTTACAGTATCCTCGTATGTTCAATTTATGAATTTGATGAACTCGACACCTAGACACGTATCAGTATCTGACACCCGCACCCGAGTCCAGGTAAACATAGTCAATTACAACAATATCATCTTCCTGTGCTCATAAGCTATCTTTAGGGTCAATCTTAATGTGATACAAGATAACAACTCAACTAAAAGTCTGAGGTGAATCCCTAATATGGAGTATCCTAAAAGCAAAAGGGAAGCGAGAAGTTTAAGAGTATATGGTTTTAGAACTTTGATTTGTTACTAGCACTAGTATTGCGAGTAATGGTTGCCTAAAACCTCTCAACTGCATATGTTTCTACAAGCTATTTTGGAGTTTATGTAGTTTGTTGCTAAATGAACTTTACTTGTCGTAGCACTGCTGCTGCTTCTTAATTGTTTCAATATTTCCATCTGGAATGATATATAGCTGCATCTGGAATGAGGAAGCAACCTCTTATAGGCTTCTAGGAGTTTCTTGCAATTACAGTTAATTTTAATGATTTAGATATTCCTGGAAATTATTAAGATTATTATTTCTGTCCTGGTATGAAAAACTACTTTTAAACTTGGTAGCGTAGTGGTACTACTAACTGTTGTATATAGAAAAAGATATTCCACATCCGACAATAAAAAATGTAAGTTAAGCCTATGGGTGGAATATATTTCCATGACAAACTATTTAAAAAATGTAAATTGCATGTGCTTTCAAGAAATTTCTGATCTACTAGATTTTGAAATTAGTCTCCAGGACATTTCAAATGTACTAGTTTACTTAAAGGACTAATTTTAGTAAACTCAAAAGTTATCTAGCTTGGGACATCTGCATCATAAAGTACCCCAACTACGAGAATGGTCCAGTAGTTAGGGCCTATGTTACCTGGTCTCGAGTGCGGGTGTTAGATACGGATACGTGTCTAGGTGTCGGGTTCATCAAATTCATAAATTGAGGATACGAAGATACAGTAAAAGAGTCGGATACGGGTACAGGGATACGTCTAATATAATTATATGTGTTTCTATACTATTAATAAAATTTGATAACTTAGAAAAAAATTATATTATTTTATAATTAATTTTTAAAAACACTGTCTATAAATATTTTTTTGTGTATAAAATATTAGAAATAATAGTGGTAGACAAAAATAAAAAGAGATTTTATTCAATTTTACTTGTTACCGTTTAGGTCCCAAATGTTACTTGGCCCAATTTTACTTAGGTATTAGTTCTACTTTATATGAAATTAAAATTAGGCCCACTTTACATAAAAACTGCAGAGAAACTTTGGCCCAACTTTAAAAAACAACACTGGCCCAATAAAACAAGTTAAAGCAACTAAACCTTATCTCTACACCTCCAAACAAAACACTAGACTACCGCCGCTCATCTTATTCTCTCTGGTTTGTCTTCCTCGGCCATCAGGCATCAACTGAGGCGTCACCGGAAATTTTCTTCGTTGTCGACTCTTAGCACCATCATCTTTTCGTCTTGTTCCTCATCTTTTCTTTCCTTCGTCTTCTTCTTCTTCTTCTTCTTCATCTTCTTCTTCTTCTAAATCCCTTCTTTCCCTGATATCCCCTCCTCAGCCTCCATTGTCATGAGTTGTCCATTGGATTTTGACCGAATCCCGTCCGTGTCCCGCACCCTTATACCAGGGGTAAGAGGCGAGTCCGGGTAACATAAGTTAGGGCTTAGGAGCTCAGAAATGCCTTCTACTTCTTAAAACATAATTTTGCTAATTTTAGTAAATTAGGTCTCTAATATTTGGCTTGCAGTTTAAGATAAAACCTGAAATACATTATGGAGAGGAGGACTGCCCTGTCTCAGTGGATGATAGATTCCTAAAGGATTCTGAACTTCATATTGAGATAGAGCTAATAGATTTCTCAAAAGTCAAGGCAAGCATATCCCATCAATTGAATTTCCTCATGTAATTTTTAAACTGTAGCAAACTTAATGCATGTCACTGTAGTTTGTTTAAGTTTTAGCAAAGGAATATTGTCTTGAATATCTATCAGTCCTTTTCCTGAAAATGAGGAGGAAGAGAGTAAGGATGAGTGACCTGCAAATAAAATCATTGGATACTATTTCATAAACTTTGTACTTATTTACTTATATTTGCTATTTTTACTTTGGTTATAGAGATTTCATTTTATGGCACATTTCTTGTTAATGTAGTTGATTTATGGTGGTTGTAGACATATTTGAATGTATATTTGGGTGCTGGAATGTTTGGATGATAATTGGTTTATGTTTAGTTGTTGTTGACAGGTTTGAAATTTAATGTTATTAATATTTTTATTTTATATATATTTTGAAATTAGCAACGAATTTTTCTGTCGCTAATTTTTTTTATTTTTAAATAGTATTTTCCCAACGGATATTTTTGCCGCTAATCTTGTAATTAGTGACGGATTTTTTGGTTGCTAAATTTAGCGACCGAAAAATCCATCGCTAAACTGTTTCCAAGTGTAACAAAATTAGAGACGGATTTTCTGACAAAAAATTCCATTGGTAAATTTCTGTTAGTAAATCGGTTGTTAAATTTTACCAACGAGCAATATTCTGATAGATTTTTTCCATTGGAAAATCCGTTACCAATCGATTAGCAACCAATTTTGGCAAACATCAATTGATAAATTGGTCGCTAAAAGCTATTTTCTAGTAGTGTTACATTTATGGTGGTGGCAATAGCTCCTTGGGTGGTAGAGATGGTAGCAATGGTAACTAGGTTGTGTGGTGGTGGTGGTGGTGGTGGCGGCGATTAGGGTGAGAACATCTATTGTGTGGTAGTAGGGGAAGTAAAGGGTTTGGTTTTTTTTTTTTTTATTTAAAAAAATTCAATTTGACCCTTTTTTAGTTTTCATTTTGACTCTAAAACCTTATGAACCCTTTTTCACTTTTAATTTGACTCTAAAATTTGTCAGACACCTGAATTGATTAGGGGTATATATAATATTTCATGAGTTGGTGTAGCATTTACGGTTTTCATTCAATAAACATGATGTATAAGCAGATCAAATGTGTATTTGTTAATATTGAGGGGTAAGGTCATATTAGGGATACCACAGGGATTATTTGTATTTTACCCGTTTAGTTATCACTTATGATAATCCTTCTAAATAATGGTTATTTGTCCACCTTTTAGACTTGGTTTTATTTCTTTTAATCCTAATTTCTATATTTATTCAGCCTTATTTAGTAATTCTAGTAAAAATTAGGTTTTATATGTCAATTATGTGTTTATTATGTTTTTATACTTTAATTGGTTATAAAATTAACCACTTATATTTGGCTATTTCTTTTGTATATATTGAGGGCAAAATCATCCATTCACGTGTTTGGAAGCTAAAAGGTCAAAAAGTCAAAGTGGCAAAAGTCAACAATCTTGCTCAAGACCCTTCACTTATACACGATTAATAGGCAAAATGATATTTACCTTCAACAGTTCCCCAAGCAGAATGCACTTTACTGCGTACGAATTAACCAAAATCTTGGATAGAAGGGGCTTAACCAACGGCAAAGTTCCAAGCATATTACCCTTCACCACCTATGAAGGGCCCTGATGGGACTATTGATATAAATAATTTTCAATAGTAATTTTGAACCAAGTAGTCTGGTTTAGCTTGTCTTCAGTTTTAGCCTACGATTTTTGGACTTTCTCTCTAGTTCTAGTGCTATCTTGTCAAAGTACTATTTATACCAAGCTTTCATCTTCCATTTTATAGCTAAAAATTGTTGTCAATGCTTATGTTTCTAGCCTAGTAAGACTTGGAAGCTCGGTGAAAACTATTGTAAAACTTCGTTTCTAGTACTTTAATCTAATGTTTGTGTCCTTTTATGCATTGTTTTTTTTTTGCATTCATGCTTCTTTATGCTATATCCAGCTTGCATTCAACTTTTGGCTACATTTCTTAGCAAAAGATTACGCGTTTTCTTTTCAAATTTTAGTCAATCATGTTTAAATTTTTTATGACCATTTTACCTTGTTATCTTGTCTTACAATCATGAACTAATTTAACCATAGGTTGAGTGTAGATTATGTTAATTTCTATTAGGTAACATTCAAATTAAAAAGTTGAATGGGACAGATAAAACCATTTGATAATTACTAGCGAGCTATTGAGTAATTTGATGCCAATTTCTCGATTATTGTTGGTTTAGTGAGGGATAGGGCCATTAAACTTCCTATTTAGACCTCTGACTAGTGTTGGATTATGTAATTTAGTGTCCTTAACTGTTTCTATGATACCCAATTTATTTGTAAATAGTTCAATATGTGTAGACTAGTTTACCCTTACTAAGTGTTAGGAGGGATTCTTACTAGGCATGGGTAAGTGAAAGAATTTAATTGGTCAAGAGACTAATAATTAGGTAAAATTCAGAATTAAACCCTTAATTGCCAAAATCAATCCCATCAATCATTCAATTTTGAGTGAACCTGAAAATTAGCAAATTGATCACTTAACCCGCTTATCTATCTTGAAATTCCATATCTCTTTTAAGTGTTTTAGGATTTATTTCTCTTCTAAGTATTTCACTTTAATTAGTCTTTGATGTTCTTAGTCTAAGTAATCATGATCCTATTCATTGAACGGGACTTTGTTTTGTTTTGTAATATTGTTTTAAAACTATAGTAATCAAACTCCAATGGAGAAAGAAAATTTTATATCCATTATTTACACCATTAGCCACAATATAGTATACCAAAATCCCAACACAAAATAAAGAAGGGGAATATAAAAATTTGAAGATGTGATTATTAAGAAAATTAAGCAACTTAAAATGAAAGTAGAAAACCCCAACACAAAGAAAATTCCAATTCCATTTTGAAATGGTGAAGTAGTATATCTCACAATCTCCTTAAAAACAGGTGTTCAAGATTTTATCAAACTTTCCACTCAAAAAGAACTCCATTATGAAACACAACTAATGACTAATTGCAAGTAATGTTAAGTCATCAAATATGTACAGCAGTAAATAAGAATTTGTGCTTCTCCAACTATTTTTTTTCATCTAACTCATACAAACAATAACATATATCCGTATTTAACCGATTAGACACATCATCTTCTTCTCACAAATAAATCATCAGATAAAATATTAGTTCAAAAGCTCCTTTGTTACCTGAGGGAAAGACCCTCAATACTTACTAATATGAATACAAAATTATCTAAACCTATGAATGACAGGAAACTGCTATAAATTCCATTGTAGGAGCACACACGCAATTGCATACAACTACTCTTTATCTCTCACTCAAAAGTGTTGTCATCCTTATCTGTAAGGTTTGATTGCCAGCATGAGCAAGCTCAGCTTCATGCCTAAAAAGTCAACATTGTAGCAAAAGTTAGGAACATGAAAACATGAAATTATGTATGGGAGATGAAATTAATTTAACCACAGTAACTGAAATGGAGCAAGTTAGACTAAAAATTCCATATTTCTTCTTAACAGGTACAAAAAAAAAAAAAAAAAAAAAAGTAAAAGAAAAGATGGAGACAGTTCATAGAGAAAAAACTGGAAATCAAATTAACGTGAACATAGCAGTTGAATGTGTTGAAGAATACCATTATGTACAATTTATTCCTGGTTCTAGAAGTAAAATGAGAACGATTCACAACACCTAACATAGCTTCATAGTTCTGAAAGAGCTTGCAAGATTCTTTTGAGCTTACAATTTTGAGTAGCAAATTTTCTTCTAGTCTCGTAATTAATTTTGCATTAGCAAATTTTAAAGATAAAACCTAAGATTTCAGCATAAGATAAGACATTCTTATTTGTAACAAATATGTATGTGTGTGTATATATATATAAAGAAAAAACTGAATTAAAAGCTGCAGGGTTACAACGAACCTAGTGGATTGGCTTATTAACTGGACTAAGTGGAGTAGTTTTATCATAAACTCCATATGCTCTACCAGCAAAAGAAATCCAGTTATACATACAATTTTACCAACAAAACAAGAAGTCAAAGAAAGACAGCTTGATATTTACTTTGCATCTTTCTTTACAACAAAAAGATATGGATGACTTACTCCAACTGCATTGTGACTAATAACAACCCTCTTTTTCTTTTTCTAGTCTCCATCTGAAACTTTCTTCCACCCTTCATTTCCATTCCAACTTTAATTTCCCAAAAACCTATAAAAAGAGATTCAAAAACCAATTTTTCTAGCTGATTTTCTTCACTAAAGGCAATTAGTAAGGATAAAAACATTTTTAGAATTGTTACCTTGAAAGTTTGAGGGTTTAGTAAGAGTGGAATTGCTCTTCTTTGATGATATAACCATGTTTTCTTGAATTTTTGAAGAATCAACCACCAACCCAAAAGAAAAGAAAGTATTATTTTGTTTTATTCTTCAATTGATCGATAGAGTAATTAACCTCAAAAAGTGCATTTACAGAATTCGTGTAGCTGCAGGTTTAGAGAAGAAGATTAGCATAAGAGTATTCTCTATAATTAGAATTACTAATGGCAAGGAAAGGGTAACAATACAATGAATGCAGATGTATCTCAAAAGTGTAAAGACTCCATTTCATCTTCTAATCGACTTCGATAACTTAACTTTTATAAACAAATGAAGCAAGTAAAAATATTGTACATAAAGTATCTTAACATTGTACATGATAATTCTTTTCTAAAAGAAAACGTTTATCTGCATGCCACATTCCCATCAAAATAGTCATAGTCATTTACAGTAGCTATAAAATATATTTCATTTATAATGCAGCTTTTATCTATATCAATAATAAAAAAAAAAAATCCATAAACTTATCTAAAAATTGAATTATATAACGTATATTGGAAAAAACACTAAAGATGGAAATACTGCGAAGAACACAATAACACAAACGCACTTACTAGTTAATAAAAAAAGAAAGAAAGAATTTGTTAGTGATAAAACTAGTTCAACAGACACTAAGATAGACACTGTAGTGTGAATAGTAATGATATCATCCTATTCCTAAGATACAATGAATCACACAGAGATCTTCTAATATGCTCTCAAATATAAGACCGAAAGAATTCTAAATCTCTCAATTTCTCTTGTAGGAGTCCAGAATAAATATATGATAGAAGTTCGGAGACAAGAGAAAAATAAGAACTTCAAGATTGGAATGTGAACTTAGACTTTGGAGGTTAGATATTTATAGGCACATACAAAACAATGCGTATGTGCCTCTTCCTAGTAGACATATTCTATCATATAGCACCCAATGGATGTCTTCCATTCATAAATAGATATGGGCATTCATAAGTAGACAAGAATAATAAAGAGATATCTATTTACTAATAAGGTATATGTTTATTCACCAATAGTTCCATGCGTCTTCTATATCAAAGAGACATGTCTTGTAATAATTATTATACATAAATGACCAATAAATATTGAATCACTTTAAATTAAATAATCACTTTAAATTAAATCCAGCAATCCCCCACATAATTCAAAATTTAGAGATACAAAACAATCTTTTACAACGCATTCGGTGAAGGTGTCTTGTGGATTTTAACCTCACTTAGTATGAGAAAATCTATTCGGAAGAACCATAGTGAACTTGTGTCTTGAATTAGGATCTTTTAGCCTGAATTTCAATTAATTATACACATCATAGGAGATTTTTGTCAAGTTCCCAAATAAGGTCGCACATTAATGGCCTTACTCTTTGCACTAGTATCTTGATTCTTGAGTGCTCCAGAGAAAAGCCCAATCCATAGGTCGTAGCCCTTACAACCCACCCAAATAGGTGAATTCTTCAAGGATATGTGTTATGGAAGCATATCCTGCATAATTTGTTATGAATTATTCAAAGCATAAGTTCTTCCTTATCGCTATATTAAATACTATGAAACCACGATGGAACTAAAAATAAAAGGTATGGTACTTCTCCAATTACTGAACAACTTGTTTTTACCATATTGAACCTTCGTCTTGGGATCTCCAATCAGAAAGGTTGGGTTGCCACTGTCAATAATTTCTAACTTATGGGATTCAGTCCCATCCCTGCTGAAAACTCTACGAGTTGCTTTCTAACTGGTCCCTTGGTTAACGGATCCTCAATATTTCTTGAAGATGGAATATAATCCAACACGATTACTCTATTTTTTATTAAACTTATAGTAGTTTTCTGCCTCAAGTACAAATGTCACATTTGAATTCTTTTGCTTGCAAATCTTTGCAATAGAACTTGCTTATCACAATGAAGGCAAACTACAGGAATCGACTTTTCAACAATAGGAATATCCATTAACAAACTCTTTAGCCATTATGCCTGTTATGCCGTAGTATCTAGTGCTATCATCTCGGATTCCATAGAGGATCAAGAAATACACGTTTGCTAGGAAGATTTCTATGCAACTACCACTCCATCTAATGTAAAGACATATCTAGTGGTGGCTTTAGCCTCATCTGAATCAGAAATCCAATTTGCATCGTTATAGCCTTCGAGCACAACAAGATAACTCGAATAATGTATACCAAGTGATATGGTACCTTTTAGATATGTAAGTATCCTTTCCAATGCAATCCAATGACTCTTATCAAGATTACTTGTATATCTACTTAATATTCTCACAGCTTGTGCTATATTAGGTCTTGTAGCATTTGTGAGATAAATGAGAGTACCTATAATTTGGGAATATAATAATTAGAAAAAAGGCTCTCCCACATTTTTCCTTAAGTCTCACATTGAGATCATAAGGAGAACTTACTTGTTTACAATCATACTTATTGAATTTCGTTAATATTTTTCAACATAATGTGATTGTGTAATTGTAATACCCATTGGATTTCGTAAAATCCTAATTCCTAAAATAACATTGGTCTCTTCTAAATCTTTCATGTCAAAGTTATTTGACAAGAAATCTTTAGTTTCTTTAATCTTATATTGCTACTGAAGATGAGAATATCATCTATATAAAGACATGTATCGACTTCTAACTTATATATGGATGCCAAAGCCTAAAGGATTCGAATTGTCATCATTTTTGCTACAAGAGAATAAGTATCAAAGTAGACAAACCCTTCTTTTTAAGAATAACCTTTTGTAACGATTCTTGCCCTGAATTCTTCTATAAACCTATCTGGCTTAAGTTTTTTCTTTTAATAACCACTTGCAACCAATAGGTTTACACCCTTTGGAAAATTAGGTTAAGATCCAAGTCTTATTACCAATTAAAGACTCTATTTCAGAATTTATTGCTTCTTTCCAAAACGTCAAATCTGTAGATGAAATAGCTGCTTTATATGTTTGAGGATCCTCTTATATTAGATATGTATAGAAGTCGTTTCCAAAATTTTTCTTTATTCTTGCTCTTATTCATCGTCTAGGTATTAATCTTCTCTTTATCATGCCCTACCAAAATTGGTGTGCCGAATATTTGGGTTTATTTACAGTATTTTTGAAGATAAAATATCCTCAAGAAATACAATAACTCTCTTGATTCTATGATAGTGTTTACATTTATATTAGGAATTTTAGATTTTATTACTAAAATCCTATAAGTAACACTATCTAGAGAATAACCCACAAGAACACCATCAATAGTTTTAGATCCCAGTTTTTTCCATTTAATTTCTGGAATTTTTACTTTTGCCTAATACCCCCACATTCTTAAATAATTTAAATTAAGTTTCCTTCCTTTCCATAATTCATTTGGAGTTGTGTCTAACTTTTTATGAGGAACTCTATTTAGAATGTGACATGCAGATAAGAGTGCTTCATTCCATAAATTATTAGGAAGCCCAAATCTCAATAAAATATAGTTTATCATATCTAATAAAGTTTTATTTTTCCTCCCTGCTACACCATTTGATTGAGGTGTGTAAGGGGAAGACACTTGATGGATAATACCATGTTATTACAAAAATTTGAGAATTGTGTAAACATAATCTCCTCCCCTATCTAAACGAAGGATTTTAATTCTCTTTTCCTTCTAGAATTTTCTACTTCATTTTTGTATGAAGTGAACATATGCCATATTTTTCCAAAAAATCATCACACCCCAGAAATCAGTGCCCTTATTAGTTCTTAAAATTTTAATATAATAGCCAGTTTGCTTCTCCACATAATATTTGAATTTTCATCACAAGTATAAGATTTATTTAAAAAAAAAAAAAACCCAAGTCTTTCTGCTCAAATCTTCAATAAAAGTAATAAAATATTTACTACCATCATTAGAACCTCCACTGAGCATAAATCTAAATAAATCAACTGCAATAGTTTTTGTGCCCTCAAAACCTTGCTTTTTGAAAAAGGATATCTGTTCTTCTGTGCCAAGATACAAGACTACACTACTTGTTAGCATAACTAATGAAAGATAAACTAGCAACCAAACTTTTCCATACAAGAAATTTCAAACTTCCAAAATTCAATTGTCAAAATGCAAATTTCACAACTAAGTGTCATCAAAAGTCATAGAACTAAAGTAAGATAAATCACTATTACAATATAGAGAAAGATGCCACAAATGACTACGATTCATATTTACTTTTGCAATTAGTCCTAACTTATTATGAGATATAGTACCAACACCATGTTTAAACCACAAATCATATCCCTTTTCAAACAACTATCCCAAACTCAACAAATTATGATATAAAATTAACGCATAAAACACATCAAATATAAAATTAGAAGACCCATATTTTAGAGTAATATAAATTTTTCCCTTTCTTAAAATAGACACTTTTTCATTATTTCCAAACTTCACATAAGATTTAATAGATTCATCCAAATCAGAAAATAACTCCTTTTTTTTCTTATGTATGATTGCTATAGCTCGAATCAATAAACCATTCTTTTTTTTATTTTCATCAGATTCGAAATAGGAAAATAAAACAGTCTCTTGTTTATCACCATTATTTTCACCTACATTTGCATGCACTTCTCCATCACGATTTTTATTATACCGACATTTATTTTTATAATGTCTGGTTTTACCACAACAATAACTTTGAATTTTAGATCTGTCAAGCCTTTGAAAATTATTATTCTGCTGATTATTCTGTTTGTCTCTCCTAAATTTACCACTATTATTTCTCTAGTTGTGTTTAAAAATTACCTTTACCATGGCTTCTAAAATTGTATACTACCTCCGCATTCTCGGCTTCTGAAATTTTACATCTTTGATTTTTTTATTTTCAACTAGATTTAATATCCCTTTATTTTCTTTGAGTATTTTCACTTGACCTGCAACGCCTCCTCAACTATTTTTTGTTTATTGGTTGACTCCGCCGTTGGACAGCTGTCTCATAAGTCACCAAATCAGATTCCAATTCATCAAGTTTCAAAGTATTCAGGTTATTAGTTGCCTCATGAACCGTCTTTTTGGTGTGAAACTTTGTAATCAATGACTATAAGATTTTTTTTTTGACAGCTCTAACTTCTTCAACAACCTCACCATGTGTTCTCATATCATTAGCAAGATTAATTCTGCAAATAAAATCTTTAACTATCTCAGTTAGTTTCATTTGTAGGCCAACTTGTATTGTCTCCTGAACTCTTGCAATTTGATTTTTCTCACGTCAACAGAGCCGCAATTTGAATTTATCAAAATTGTTCAGGCCTCCTTTGTAGTTTTTGCATTCATAAATTTGTTGAATACATGCAACTAGACTTTTATATTAAGATAGTGGCGTGTCTTATAATCAAATTGTCTATTTTTCTCCAACTCCTTAGATGTTTTGGTTCTCAATTCGATGCTTTCTTAGGGTTCTTCAAATCCTTATCAACAATATGCCATATTTCAATACAAGTAAAAAAATCCTTCATCTATTTTTGCCAAGTCTCAAAATAATTTTTGCCATCAAAGATAAAAATAAGACAATCTTGTAAGATATAAGAACTATCCATTAATTCTTTTTATTTTTATCTCCAGGATCACACAAGTCTCCTGATACTACTTTGTAGGATTTAAACCCACCAAATAATTAATTTAATTAACCCACAATAAATAAGAATTAACAGAGGAAATTAAATTTAAAACGAAGATGACGGCAAGTGTTGAATTAGAAAGCAGTAGCGGCACAAGAACAATAGGGAAGCAAGAACAATTTTTTTATTACTTTTTCTCTAGACATATGCGGTGCAGTTTTACAACCAAATATATGAGTAGGGCATAAGGCACTAATTACAAAACACACATAGGGTATTATTCTATGAAACCACCACTACTACTATTTTTTTTTTTTTTCTCGCGACTACTACTACCACCACTACTACACTTCACAATATACTAACTAAACCAATAACAAAATGACACATAAGCCCACTAACATCAATGACAAGTACTAATTGATACATAAGCCACCTTGGTTTATTGGTGTACAGTTTTTAGGATGAAAACAGGGTTGGATCTTGGGGTAAGAGCTTTCTAGAATGTAAATAGTTGAGTCGGAGTTAAATGGTGATATGCTCGAAAAATCGAACTCGATAGATGTATAATTAAGTGTTTGAAATCGAGTTTAATTGAGTACCACAATTGAAAGTACTTGAGATCGGTTCAGGTCATTCGTTGTCGATTTAAATAAGTTCAATACTGAGTCAATCAGACACAACTTCGAAATCAAGTTTGAGTTCCTAAACATTGAATTATTCCAACAAATTTTTATCTAAAATAATACAAACATATTATTAAAACCACATCCTAAAACGGAAAGAACCAATTATTTAAACTAATAATATGTTACTAATTAATAAATTTGGCAAATTTTAAATAATATATTTCAAAGTTGAAATGATTAAGAATATGTATTTTAATTCTGTCTCTTATACACATCTAGATGTGTATACTAACAGATAAGTATGTATGCTTGTTAATAGAAATTAGACTTTTATTCGAAGCAAAAATGGAAAAAATACTGAATAGAAGCATGCTTCCATCCACTAGAAGTATGTGGTATTTCTGGTAAAGGCCTTTATCAGAAATATTTATGAGGTTTAAAGAGTATTTTGAAAAAAAAAAAAAAAATTTTTTTTTTTTCAAGCATGTAACCTAATATAAATTAAGAACAAAAACTTCTTTAATAAATATAGCTTAAAATTTAAGGACAATGTGGAAATTTTTTTGAGGGACAATAAAGACCAGTTGAAGTACTTGGATTTAATACAGAAATAATGGATTAAAATAATAATGAGATGTGGATAGCTCAAGTTTGCCTACCCAAAAAAAAAAAAAAAGAGCTTAAGGGCAATGACCAATAAAAAAAACTTGGGGGCAAGTATTTATTTTTTGGCTATCTGAATCTTGTCAAATTCATATCACACTTATATTACATACTGCACTAAAAATTCTTGAGCAGGTGGCCGCTGGAGTTGCTGGATGGTACTCAGTGCTACTGCCTCCCTATTTGTCCACCATTGGCAATTTCATTTTATCCACTGAACTATCAATTATTTCATTTTGACCTTCCTACTTTTAAAAGTACATATTTTTAGCTCTTCCGTCAAATATAGTTCTTAAGATTAGCAGATGGAGTGTTAAATTTGTCAATTACTAACTCATACTTATCACCAAAACGATGTAGTTTTGTCAAAAACCTATATTTAAAATTAAAGGTATAATCCTTTAAACAGAAAGAACATGTTAGTAAAAAAACTGTACCTAGTAAAAATTAGGTATAGTTTTTATTAATTTGTACTGGATGGTTAAAGGTTTATACACGAGAGTAGCAAAGAAACAAACACTGAGCTTTGGGGGGTTAAGGAAGGTCTTGAATTAGTCTTCTCACTCAACAAATAAAAGCTGGAAATTGAGCTTAATGCTGCTTTGGTTATTGATATATGTAACATCATTCCCACGTCGAAAATGGGAGGAGATTATATTATATATAATATAATCAGTCATCAACTACTAATAAATTAGATTAATCATTTTGATCTAGTGGTTTATATTTAAAAGTTATTAGATCATCCTAGACTTAGAGGTATTACAATTTGTGTCAAAGTGAATTTTGTGTGGTAACTATATGAGATGAAAATGGGCTGCTGCTGCAGTGGGGATATTGAATCCCAAAAGCAAAGTATAAAGGAGGGACAAATGTAACGTCTTGTAAGTCATGAGCTGTTAATTATTTATATTGAACATTTTAAACTTATGGTTTACGTTTAAAAATTATTGGACCAACTTAATTCAAGACTACTTGTAATTTAGACTCAAAAGCTATTGGTCGACACTCAACTCAACCCGGAATGTGTAATTATATGATTAAATCTGCAGATAGTATCACTTGTAAATATTAAAATATTATTGATGATTGCGGTGGCTGATTGGTGCAACGCCGATACCAACATCGAACAATCATTTCGTGAGGCCAACATATGCGCAGAGTTCCTTGCAAAAGCTGAGAATGATCCCCAAGAACATGTTAGAATTATATGCCTCAATACTAATTATAAATTACTTGATTAATAAATGTTATTTTTTATGCGACCAATATTTATTTTGGGTATGTTTAACTAAATTGATATATGATATCCATAAGACCTTACTTAGATATTATGATTAAATTATTCTATTGGTTGATGAACTAAGAGTGGAGAATAATAATTTAATAATTAATATCTAAATTTGTCGTAGACTATAAAAAAATAATAATAAAGTTTACATGTGTTGTGTTACTATACGATAAAATTATTTATTCTGTCATTGACGCAGTGATCATAGGCAAACAAGTGGGTGTGATGTAAGTTGTATATATACTGAACAAGATCCATTTAAGAATATAATTATAAATGTTATTGTCGAATTATATTCTACTACAATATCTTTTGTTTTTAGACTTGAGAGATTTATATATATTTAATTGTTATGTACATAATTTTGAGTTGCCAAAAGTTGATGCTAAATTAAAAGCTATAAACAGGAGATATTGAATTACGTATGTATTAATTAAATTATATAAATGCTCAACAAGGAATTTATCATTCTCAAATAATAAGAAAGTACATTCAGTTGATTTCAATAAAATTATACTCAAAAGAACTAGCCGGTGCTATTTTAAGCATAATTTTCATATTTATATTTTTATATAAACATTGTATAAATGATTTCAAAGTCCAATTAGTATATAAAAATCATGATTTATAGGAAATAATATTTTGACAGTATCCCATATGGAATGTAGTGTGATGGAAGGTGCAAATTGTTATTTTGTACATAAAGGGACTTTTATCTAAATTTTTATTTCAAAATAAATACTGATATGTAGATAGATATTATTCTTATTATTGGTTGGGATACTAATAAAATTAGTAGTATGATAAATACATACTAATGAAGTTAGTAACGTAATAAATAGAATACTGATGAGATTAATACAAAAGTTTTAGGGTGATAAAACTTGTTAAATCAGATTAAATCAGTTAAGACTGATTTATCCCGTATATTTTGAAATAAAATCCCTAAAGATCTCATGTAAAAGTCTCTGTTAGACAAGTATATAAATAGCCTTGACTATTATTTTGGTTGACCATTAAAATCAAATTATAGAATACCTAAATATAAATCAGTCTTTTAGGAGAATACAGAAAGAGCATGAACACTTTAGGAGGCAACGCACTTGGCTTGTTCAAGAAGAGAAGTTACTGATAAATTGCTACAGAAGAAAATAAGGTAATTTTTGTATTATACTGATGATAAAATAGTCTTTTCTTTTCATATATGAATCAATTTTATAATTGTTGTAATTCTTAGGGCATCAAACTAATAGTGTATAATTGACAGGTTCTAATTATAATTGTCTCTTATACACATTATTCATGTATAAGAGACAGTTATAACCATAATTTGATATGTTATTTCCATGTTATGATGTTGTCCTGAATGCAATTCAATATTGAAATTTTGGGATTGCTTTTCTGCTAATGGTTTTTTTGCAAATGGTTATGTACCATTTTACCATATGGTGGTTGTATAATATTTTGTGGAGTTGAAAATTTGTAATCCTATTTAATTGTTCCATATGTGATATTGGAATTGTCTTCGGACAAATAAGAAAAATTAACATGAAGTTGAACTGTACTATCATATAGTGAACTTTAATTGTCATAAATTTGATATTAGATATTAATTTTCCCACATATTTTTCTTATGCAAATATTAAGTGCTCAATAGAATTATTTTATAAAAAATATTTTATGGCTCTCCATTATTGGTAAATAAATAGTAATATCTTCTCGAAGCAAAAAGGATAGATTAGATTTTAGTTAATAATATATTTATTTATTTCTTAAGAAGATGAGCATATTTATGACTAGTGGGAGTATTTTCTAAAATGGTTATAAGATCTTACAAGCTCATATTTTGTTTAAATGATGGTATGCACTTAACTAAATTATGTCCCTAAACAAAATGGTAGAAGACACATTAATTTAGAAGCCAAACTGATATCTGGAATCGTAATAAGTTTTTGCATAAGATGTGATTATGATAAGTAAGTTTTCCTTGTTTTATTTTATGTATGATATTAATTTCAAAAGAAATGTTTGATACATGAAAATAAAAGTTCCTGATACCTAACCTGGTCATGAAAATTTGAATATAATTATTATATTCTAATAGAGTGTATATTATATATTTCTTGTAGGTAGGGGTGTCAATAGGTTGTGTCAGGTCCTTATTGGATTCGTGTCGAAAAATCTCAACCCAAACACGACCCATTAAGCATTCGTGTCGTATCGTGTCATGACCCGTTTATTAACGGGTTGACTTGACACGACCCGTTATACTTTTACAATAATACAAAAGTTACTTATCGGGTTGACCCGACACGACCCATTAACCCATTAAACTTTTTACACTAATACAAAAGTTACTTAATTTACCCGGTGACACAATAACCTGCAATTAACCTGTTGACCCGAATGATACGATATGCCATTAAAGAATGTATTATTGTGTCAAATTTTTGTAAATACCCTATTAATTAAAGGGTCATTCGGGTTATCCGATATCTTAACTGGTTAAACGGGTCGTGTCGGGTTACCCGTTAGGATAACGGGTTATTGGGTCAACCTGTGGGTTGACATTCGACAGGACCCGTTTAAATTTGGGTCATTAATGGGTCGACTCGTTAGTAACCAAATTAAATTTGCGTCGTGTTTAAACCTATTAATTTCGTATCGTGTTCATATCGTGTTGTCAAGTCGTATCCGAAATTGCGACCCCTACTTGTAGGTGTTACCGTTATGATTCAAAAACCTGAATATAATGAAAATATGCACTTATTTGTCTAGTTTAAATTGCAAATTCAGTATGCCTAATTTTAATCCATTGTTCAAGATTTTGGATAAGAATCATTTGATGGGGTCCAAACTATGTGGATTGGAAAAGAAACTTCAACATTGTTCTTATTACTAGAAAAGTGGCTTTTATCCTTAACACTAATCTCCCTGAGTTTATTTTAGCTGAACCACTAATGAATAGAAACAACTTTTGGATAAGTGGCATGACGCAGATGAATTTGTTAAATGTTATATTTTAGCCTCCATGAGCAATGTGCTGCAAAAGCAACATGAAGATTTGCCTCTAGACTAAGGACATAATGATGAACCTAAAAGAAATGTTTGGTAAACAAAACAGAAATGCTCGCCAAATTATTATGAAGAACTTGATGTCTACCACAATGGTAGAAGGCACTCCTATCTGGAGCATATGCTTAAGATGATGTTTTTCATTGATCAACTTGACTTGTTTGGGGCTAAAATATATTTCACCACAAAAACTGATGTAGTCTTGTCATCCCTGCTTGATTCTTTCAATCAGTTCGTGTTAAATTTTAACATAAACAAAATGGAGGTAACTTTACCAGAACTACTTAATATGTTGCAAGCAGCTAAGGTCCCTATCAACAAGGATAAGCCATCTGTCTTATTTACAGAAAAGGGAAAATCATCTGAATTAATGGTGTGTTCGTTTGGATTGAAAACCTTGGAAAATATTTTACATGAAAAAGTTTATTTTCCATACAATTTTTCTGTGTTCGGTTAACAAAATGAAAATATTTTGAAATAAAAAATTTTAACGGTTTTATCTTTAAATTTTTATGAATACAAGTTAAAAAAACTTATAACAATGGTAATAAATACCTTACAAGTAATTGTGATTAATAAAAAATTAATTTTGTTCAAAATTAAATGATAGGACAATATAGTAGTAAAATATGTATAATGATAGTTATATTAGTGTGGGACCTATAATTGAGAGAAAAATGAATGAAAAAGAATTAAAAATGAAAATAAGTTTAGCAAACGAAATTCTAAAAGTAAGTATTTGAGGTTTAATGTCACTCTTGAATTATCAAGAAAATAACTTACGCTCAAAAATTTCGTAAGTTATTTTCAGCCAGAGGAAGGAAAATTGAAAAATATTTTACACCGAAAAATATTTTCTGGTGTTTGGCACCAAAAAATTTTCTGAAAAATATTTTCTTGAAAATATTTTCAATCCAAATGAACACATCTGAAGTCTAAAGCTAAGAATTTCAAGAAAAATAACAAATTCACCAAAAAGATTACGGAGAAGAAGTAAATAAGAGCAATGAACAAGAAAAAGGCCAAAGGAAATTGTTTCTATTGCAACAAGCTTAGTCATTGGAAGAGAAATTGTCGCATTTATGTAGCTATTTTGAAAAATGATAAACCTTCTCAAGGTATGTCTAATTTGCTTATCATTGAAACTAATTTAATAGATGATCCATTTGATAGTTGGTGTGTGAATTCTAGTACAAACTCACACTTTTGCAATACGTTGCAAGGGTTCAAGGATACTTGAAGACTAACTGATAGGGAGGTGGTCTTGAAGGTAGGGATAGATCAACTATTGCAACATCTCATGTGTTAAAACTTTCTATTTAAAATTATTAATGAATAAAAGTTTAGTTTTAGAAAATTGTTTGTTTATTCCAACAGTTTGTAGGAATTTGATTTTTGTTTCTAAACTTGTTGTTTCTAGATATTGATTGTATTTTTCTTCCAAAATTACTATCAAATTCAATAATAAATTTTTTTTTTATTGCGATTGTCTCTTATACACATCTAGATTATTTCCTAAGAACCTATTGATTGTTCCATAAATTGCATTGAGAAAAATAACTCTTCTAATGTGCAATCCTTGAAAACAAAAAGAGATATGAATCCAACATATCTATGATTAAATCTTGGTCATATTAATATTAAGGTTAAATACAGTAAACCTCCTTAAAGTTTGGGTTGTTGTTCACTAAACTTCCTAATGTTATTTTTTTTCTCACTTTGCCTCTTCCGTTAGTACACATCTGTAATTTGACTATTAAAAAATCGAAAAAGACATTTTTACCCCTAAACACTAGAAGAAAATATAAAATTAGCCCCTTAAAGTTTATATATTTGTCATTTTAGTCCTTAATTCTAGTTTTATGTCAATCAACCACATTAGTCATTATTCAATATAAAAATATTGTCAAAACAACTAAAAATATAATGATTCCCACTAACATCAGTGGTCCATTAAAAGTATGTGTTGAAAAAAATTTTACAAAAAATTTCCTAACACTATCGATATTTTTTGGTCTTTTCATTACATTATTTTTTCACATAAAAAATAAATTTAATGTAGATAAAACCCATAATCATCTAAAAAGTTAAATTGTAACTATTTTCTTTTACAATTACTTTATGTTTATTTAACATGATTTTCTTCTTACTTTTTTCCTTTATTATTATAATTCAACTATCACATAAATTATACGAATTAACTTTATACATATAAACAAAAACTCAAATTAAAATAATTTGATGAAATACCTTTAATAATTAATCAAAAATTTTAAAATTAATTATTTCATCGTATTTTTAAATTTTAAAAATTGAAGAAAGCATAATTCGAGAATTTGAATATTTATTAATTTGGAGCATATTTATATTTTTAACTAGATTGACAACATTATTGCATTTTTGAATCCCAATGGATGTCTCTGATACAAATCTTACATGTCCTAAGGGCAAAGTGAAATCTTCCTTTTCAAAAAGGGGGTTAATCGCGATTAACCTTTAGGGGCAAGTTTATCTTTTTGAAAAAACTAACAGCCACTGGAGTTACATTTGACCGTTAGTCAAAAAATTAAAGTGAGAAAAAATAACGTTAGGGGGGGTTTAGTGTAAAATAGTCCAAACCTTAAGGGAGTTTACTATATTTAATCCTAATATTAATTGTATTAATATGTTGATGCAAGATGACCCATTAAATTTTTTATTATTGAACCTTATTCAATTTGTGAGCTGTGTCTTATAGGAAATCTAGATGTGTTCCTTTTATAGGAATAGGAATTAGAACCACTAACACATTAGAATTAATGCATATTGATGTTTGTGGTCCATTTAATCATTTAGCAAGAGGTGATTTTTCTTACTTTGTTACTTTTATTGTTGATTTTTCTAGGTATTGTTATTTATACCTGATGAAAAATAAATTGGAAACTTTTGAAAACTTCAAAGAATTCCGTAATGAAGTAGAAAAATAACTTGGAAAATGTATTAAAATCCTTAGATTTGACAGGGGCATTAAATATATGTTAGATGATTTTAAAGACTACTTAAAAGAAAATGAAATTATTTCTCAAATAACTCCTCCCAGTACACTACAATATAATGTTGTAGCAGAAAGAAAAAAAATGGACCTATATTAGATATGGTTCATTCCATGATGAGCATGTCAAAGTTGTCAATTTCTTTTTGGGGTTATGCTTTAGAAACTGCTATTTATTTATTAAATAGAGTTCTTACAAAATCAGTTCCTAAAACTCCATATGAACTTTGGGTTGGAAAGAAAGCTAGTTTGAACTATTTAAAAATATGGGTTTGTCTACCTCATGTTAGAAAATCTAACATAGACAAACTGGAATCAAGAACATAAAAGTGCCTATTTGTAGGTTATCTCAAAATGTCTACTGGTTTTTATTTTCATAATTCTATTGAACAAAAGGTATTTGCAACTAGGAAAGCTATTTTTCTTGAGGAAGATTATAGCTTAAATTAAAATAGAACTAAAGTTGTTCTTGAAGAATATGGTAATGAACCAATGATTGAGGTAAATGATGAATTACCTTACAAAGAAATTTATCTCCTCAACCAATTGAAACACAAATGCCTCGAAGAGGTAAAAGGATAAGTAAGCCACCAGTTAAATTCACTTTATTAAATGAGATTTATCAAGTGGAATTACTGGAGACTGATATAGATCCTTTTACTTATCAAGAGGCATTAATTGATAAATATATTGAGCCTTGGAAAAGTTCTATGCAATTGGAGATGGATTCTATGTATTCGAATCAAGTCTAGGTTTTAGTAGATGAACCTGAAGGTATTAAACCTATAGGTTGTAAATAGATCTACAAAAGAAAACTTGAACCTACTGGAAAAGTAGAGAACTACAAAGCAAGGTCAGTGCAAAAGGTTATAATCAAAAGACTGGAATTGATTATAAAAAAAAAACTTTTCTGCATGTAACTATGCTTAAATCCATCAGAATTCTTTTATGAATTGCTGCATATTATGATTATGAGATTATGGCAAATGGATGAAAAAACTACTTCCTTGAATGTTCACATTCAAGAAGAAATTTACATAGACTAGCCAGAAGGTTACATGTCTCATACCCATAAATCAAAAGTATGCAAAGTGATAAAATCTATTTATGTCCCTAAACGAGCATCTCATAATTGGAACATCCATTTTGATAAAAAAATCAAATCATTTAATTTTTCACAAAATATGGATGAACCATGTGTTTACAAAAGGGTTACTATTGTATTTCTTATTCTTTATGTTGACGACATTCTACTTATTGCGAATAATGTAGGTGCAATGCCATCAATGAAGGTATGATTATCTAGACATTTTGCAATGAATGATCTTGGAAAAGCATCCTATATTCTTGGTATCAAATTGTTTAGAGACCGAAAGAAAAGGATGTTAAGTTTCTCTCAAACTACTTATATTGATAAGATACTGATTAGGATTTGCATGGAAAATTCTAAGAAAGGATTTTTACCCTTTAGGCATGGAATTAAACTCTCAAAATAAATGTGTCCCAAAACACAAGAAGAAGGAGAAAAAGATGGTAACTTTTCCTTATGCCTTACCTGTAGGAAATCTCATTACGCAATGTTTTGCTCTAGACCGGTTATAAGCCAAGCGGTCAGTGTTGTAAGTAGATATCAATCAAATCCTGGTCCTGAACATTGGACAACTGTAAAACATATCCTCAAATATTTAAATAGGACCAAACATTTATATGGAAGTGAGGATTTGATAATCCATAAGAAAGAGACTCAGATTTTTGATCTGACATAGATGATATGAAATTTACTTCTGAGTTTGTATTCAATCTTGTTAATGGAGTAGTAACTTGGAGAAGTTGCAAGCAAAATACAACTGCAAATTCTACCATAAAGGCAGAATATACAGCTGCAAGTGAAGTTACAAAAGAAACAGTTTGGATCCACAAGTTTGTAACAGAGTTTGGTGTTGTTCCTTCAATTGAGTCTCCTATCACTATATATTGTAGTAATAATGGTGCAATAGCAAATGTTGTAGAGACTCATTAAAGGATAAAACGCATCCTGTGAATGTAGATTTTACTTAATTTGTGATATCATACATAGAGGAGATGTTACAATAGCAAAAATTGCTTCCGTTGATAATGGAGCTGATCCATTCACTAAACCTTTAACTCAAAAGGTGATTGAAAAACATCTTGAAGCTACAGGTGTAAAATGTATGTATGATTGGTTTTGAGTGCAAGTGGGAGATTGTTAGAATTATATGCCTTCAAAACTAAATATAAATTATTTGATTAGTAAAAGTTATTTTTCATGCACATAATATTTATCTTGGTTAAACATAATTAAATTGATATAAGATATCAATAAGACTTTGCTTAGATATTATTAAATTATTCTATTAGTTGATGAATAAATAATGGGTAATAATAATTTAATAATTAATATCTAAGTTTGTTCTAATTATAAAATAATAATAATAATAATAGAGTCTACACTTCTTGTGCTTCTGTACGATAAAATGATATATTTCATCATGGAGGTAGTGACTTTAGAGAAATAAATGGGGTGTGTGATGTAAGATGTATACACACTAAACAAGATCCATTATAAATGTTGTTGTCAAATTATGTTCTACCACAAAATCTTTTTGTCCTTAAACTTGAGAGGTTCACATATATTTAACTGCTATGCACATAATTTTGAATTGTCAAAAGTTGATGCCAAATTAAAGACTATAAACAAGAAATATTAGATTTCATATGTATTAATTAAATTATATAAATGCTCAACAAGAAATTCATCATTCTCGAATAACAAGAAAGTACATTCAATTGATTTCATTAGAATTGGATTAAAAAAACTGGCCAATGCTAGTTTAAATAGTTTTCATATTTATATTTGTTTATATAAATATTTTATAAATTATTTCAGAGTTCAATTAGTATATGAAAATCATGATATATGGGAAATAATAGTTTGACAGATCCCATATGGAATGTAGTGTGATAGAATGTGCAAATTGTTATTTTGTGTGTGAAGGGACTTTTCTCTAAATCTTTATTTCAAAATGGCAATAATGATGTATTGATGGATATTATTGTACATTGGTTAAGATATTGATAAAATTGGTAGTTTGATAAATACATACTAATGAATTAAGAACAGGCAAAGAAATACTTATGAGATTAGTATAAGAGTGTAAAGGTGATAAAATTTGCTAAATCCTTATTAGTATATAAATCACTGACTCAAGGACTTATCATGAGTATCTTATTATAAATAATCATAAAATTGGCTTAACCCTTGATATCAGATAAAATGGATAAGACTGATTTATCTGGTATGTTTGGAAATAAAATTCTGAAGTCTCACGTAATCTTCTTTGCCAAACAAGTATATAAATAAGTCTTGACTATTGTTTTGGTTGACCATCAAAATCAAATGATAAAACACCTAAATGTATTTTATACACAATATAGAGTGTGCATGGACACTTAAGAAGGCAACACACATAGGTTGCTTAAGAAGGGACGTTACTGACAAGTTGCTACATAAGATAATAAGGTAATTATTGTATATTATATCAATGATATAAACAACCTTTTATTTTCATATATGAATCAATTTTATAATTATTGTGGTTCTTGATGCAATAAACTAATAGAAGATTTATTGTGTTACCTCTTGGTTTCTTTACACTACTACAAGATGATCTAAAACAAGTCTGTTATACTAGCCTGAACTATTATGACTATTTTTTATAAAAAAAAAGAAAAAAGAAAAAGAAGAAAGGAAGACACAGGATAGGTGTCTGCTTGGAAAATGATTTACAAATCTATAGATTCAAGATTATTTGTCAAAACTATTCCATGTGGCAATATCACAGTTAATCACCAACTCTCTTATTTTAGATATTCGGTCGGATTTCGTTTCTACTTTTCATATCTATTAACACATCAGTAGTTTTGTCACTTTATCACTGTGTATTTTTTGGATCACTTAGTATTTTTCAGATCTATTAAAACATTAGTGGTTTTATCACTTTAAACAAATACACTGCGTCTACTTATAGTGTGGGCCACTGACATTTTTGTATTGTCTTGAACGTAATCAATGCTTAACATAGAATGTAGTGAAAGACATACTAATGTGTGAAGTGGGAGTATCTTCATTGTCCCTTTTATTGTGGTTTATTATCATGGTAGTAATTCAAGAATTTGAATTGGGTTGAGCAACATTGAAGGATAGCTTGTTCATATTGAGAGGACTTACACATGGTCTGGACCATTTTGAACCCTACTTTGCATTACGGGCAATGATATTGTCACAGCAAAAATCTTAATGC
This sequence comes from Cinchona pubescens, assembly GCA_025175665.1. Classification (NCBI taxonomy): domain Eukaryota; kingdom Viridiplantae; phylum Streptophyta; class Magnoliopsida; order Gentianales; family Rubiaceae; genus Cinchona; species Cinchona pubescens. Next base: position 1,128,241 of record JANKKI010000094.1, on the reverse strand, counting down.
CATAGCACATTTACAATTAAATGACAAACCTACCCTCCTCTCAACAATTCCATTTTCCTTGTCTTGTGAATGCAACACAGCCGCAGGCCCGAAGGCCGAATCTGAACTACCCCGCCCTCTTCTCTCCCTCTTTTCTTTTACTCTCCCAAGCAATATAATTTGCTTTCACAACTCGCAATCTTTGATTTTGGCCAATTTTCCATTGAAAAATGCAAACATAGTTTTTTTGCATTTTCCTCACAATCTCCTACATAATGATGGCCCACAATCGCCTCTCAAGTTTGTAACGTGTTCAATTCAACACAAAATTCATCCAATTGTAGCAACGACGGCATTACAAACGTCAAAATCGAGCATGAAAGCATTGATGAAGTTGGCAAATTTTTGGAGATCGCTATGTTGGGTTGCCAAGTCAGGTCTTGAGCTCGACATTTTGTGCTTCTAGGATTATCATTTAAAGATGGGCGTGTATATTTTTATTGATAGGCACGTATATTTTAAATCATTCGAAAAGGTAGACAACTAGGGCTTTTTTAGTGAGAAGAGAAAGGTAAGGTAGGCGGAATGGTGGTGCTGGTCGGCGTGGCTCTGGGAAGGAGAACGAAAGGGCAGAGCCCGAGGGAGAAAAGGTTCATTGAAAAAGGAAGGTAGTTTTGGCATTTAAAGTAAATATGTTGTGGCTTTAAGATTTTTGCTGTGGCAATATCATTGGCCTTGCATTATAAAGGTTAGGTATCTTGTCATAGTCTTTCGCTCTTTTGACTCTTTTGGGACTGTGACCAATATTCATTAGTCAAATCTAGTAAAATCACCACAAATTAATCAAGTTTTCCAAACTTTGGTATGAATACGTGTCCTACTCTTATGCAGCCAAATTAGCAGCTACAATTTCTTTCTTTTTTTTTTAATTTTTCTTTTTAGGGTAAAATATCATAGAACCCAAAATAATCCACCGTCTTGAATTATAATCTCATATGTTTTAAAACTTATTCTTTTAACCCTTATGTGGTTTGGTCTGAAAGGTAAAGGTCACGCCAATCGTCAAAATTGACAGTGTCCACTAAAATTACTTGTTTACCCCATATAAATGGTTTCAAATTCCTTGAAAATCATCACAAAGACCTTCCTTGATTTAAGCATATCAAAGGTTATATTTAAAGGGCAATTTATAGGAAGAGGGTTAAGGGAAGGAGGGGACGGAAGGAAGGGATAGGACCGCGTTGGGGAAGGGAAAGAGAATGGGTTACGAGAGGAGGCTTGGCAACTCTGAGGGAAAAGAAGACAAGGAAATGGAATAGGAAAGGAATAGGTTAGGAAGAAGGATGATTACATGATGTGGCAGGAACAAGCTGGTGAAAGGGATTAGGGGAGAGAAAATGTGCTTGTGGCTAGAACTGGCATTGGACAAAACTGGATAGAACAATGATTGATAATGGAACTGATATATGAAATATCTAATTATAAAATTTATAAGATCCTAATCCAACTATTAACTAGATAACGCACGCAAGCGTACAGCATCAATAGTATATAGCAGAAGTAGGGGTTGAATGACAAGAATTGGTTTAACAATAATTGGTTATTTGTCATCAAATGCTATTTGAAGAAATCATTATGAAAGAGATTTGACTAAATTAATCTAAGAACTAAAATTATAATTAATCTACGAAAGCAAATAAACTATTCTAACCATTAATCTATGAAAAAAAGTAAAGAAAGCAATAAATTTGAAAGCAAGGAAAAATATGTAACCTGAGAAAGCAATAAATGATAAAAGAACAACAAAACAAGAACTCAATAGCATAAGAAATAGTTTAGGAATGCTTTTCTAATGAAGAATCGCAAGTTCTTGGTCTAAGGTTGTCAATCTTGAACCTCATTTTCAATACTTCCTAAAAACAAAGAAAACCTTAGTCTAAATCTAATGAATTTATATTCTAATGTCTAATTTAACTAATGGCTGATCTCTCTCTTCAACTTCCCTCATAATGGGGTATTTAGAGGTATTTTCAGGGTTTTGGGGTTCCGGGATGATAAGTACACGATTTTCCATGCAAACGGGCCCACTGGAGGGCTTTTCTTGCAAAATAAGTCTAGATACATGACTTGTCCAGGACCGGCACCTGGGTGCTGCTTCTAATGAGCAAAAGCAACCTTCTAGACTTGGCGCCTAGAAGTTGGGTCCAGTAAATTTCTTCACTTCAGCTTCAATTTTCTCTATGATGCGGGCAGAATTTGGCAAAACTAAAAACATAAAAGTTGTATCTCTATATCTTATTGTCTTTTCAAAACATCTTAAATCACCTCAATTGGACCTCGGATATGAAAGTCATACTCAATCTACCAACTATTTCAGAATCGCTCCTTGCTAGTGCATATTTTCTGACTTTGTAATTTTGAATTAGATGCCTATAGAATACTAGAAAACTCAAAATATGAAAGTTGTCTAGAACTCTTCTTTATCTTTCCAAATCATCCAAAATCAGAGCAATCGGAGCTTCACCAAGAGATTTATGCTTGATCTTCCAAACTATATCCGATTTGCACCACGTCAGTGAACGTTTTCCTCCAATATTGTGATCCATTTTAACTTATTCTTTACTCAAACCCTACAAAACTCAAAATAAATTATTTCATCTCTTAATTACTCAATTCTTGCTGAAATACATTAAAACAAAGGTAAACAACACACAAAATATACTATATTTATGAGCTTATTAGGAACAGAATTGTCGAGGCATGTAATCACTATCTTTAAAAGTAATTTTGCACCCTACGAGATCATAATCTATTGATAGAAATGGGACCACTAGGCTGTCACTTTCCAAGATTCAACGACAGTTCCGATTGCATGCACTTGCAAGCAAGCTTCTATCTCAACACAAGAATATTCAGTACCAAGAAAGAGAAAGAACAAGAAAGTAGAAGATAAGAGCTTTCAGATGTGTTTTGAAAGGGACTTCAAGGCCTCTATTTATATAGTGTTCAATCCGGCTAGACTTTAGAAAGAACAACACTACCTTGAGAGAAAAGATAGGAACGATGAACGTGAACACTAATCAAATAGAATTTCATCAATATAATAATCAAAATCGGATAAATTTGCACAAGTAGAGTTTCACACAAAATAGGTAAGTAAAGCCGGATAAGACCAAAAATGTAGGAAGGAAAAACATAAAGAAAGTAAAATTCTAATGCCAGCGGGGTAAACATGTGTGTGTTTGAGAAAAATTCTCCAAATCACCAACCATGCATAATCTAGGCTCTCAACTAATGTTTCTCAATGGCAAATCACCAAGAACATATAAGATGAAAAAATTTAACACAAAGTTCCAATGTAGGATAGTAATTTCACAAAAAAAAGGAACAACATGGTAGGTGACAATACCCAGAGTTTCTCGGCTCAGACAAGTAGACACATGGAAAAATTTACCGATCTCCTGAGCAGGACAGCATCGGTTCAAAACTAGACCAACTACTACCCTACTCGATTCACCCAAAAGGCAGCTCGGCTCATATATAAATAGTCTGAATTGCAATTTGAGGGAAGTTTGAGGCGATACAGATTCGTCAATTGGTGCTGTATGTGAAGCTTGACACAAAAATCCAATTTCTACCTTCATTCGAAATCATGACAAAACGATCCACCAAAAATTGAAATAGAAACTCAAGTCAAGAAACTAGAATCGCATGATCTACTCTGTTAATACAAGAAGATGCCAATTCTTCACAATCACTCCCCAGAAAGGGAAAGTGTTTGAATTTCTTGTTAACAACTTTCAAGCAATAAAGATGCTGCTTTGTTGAGAATCAGCAAAAACAACAAACAATTAGAGATGATAGTGCTACCAGTTCTCATCGCCGTCAAACGGCTCTGTCTTCCGTCCCACGATGAAAAGCAACTATTTTTGATCGAATAGCTCCTAATCCCAAAAGGACAGGGGGTTTAGATGTAGAAGTTGAGAGTGACAACTAGCAAGACAATGAATTGATGGCTAAAGTGGATCCGTGTGTACAAGACCTGTTGGGGAAGAAGCCCATTCTAACCTTGAAGTTATTGGCCGTTGATAAAGATCCATTCATTCCCACCATACAAAATGAACAGATTTTAGCCCACTTTAAATAGCCTGATCTAGATACCTACAACCGACCCCACTGACCATATTCCACATGTTTTCTCGGTATTCAGACTCTTTGGATACACAGATGCCATAACCTGCAAATTATTTGCAACCACACTCAGAGAATCAGCCCAGAAATGGTTCAAAGAATTACCTCTGAGATCGGTAGATTCATTTACTGATCTTATAAAAGAAGAAATTCTTACGACATTTTATGAGCAGAAAAACTATACAAAGGAAAGCCTCACATCTGTTGAGAGTACAACAAAGGCAGGATGAAATGTTAAAGCAATACATCGGACGCTTTAATGATGAAGACATTCATATTCGCAATGCTGACGAGACTGCGCTGATTGCAGTCTTCATGAGTGGGATTCGACCCGGTATGTTCAATGCTGATCTAGCATCATCTGTAACAAAGACATTTGGAGAATTTCTACAGAGAGAAGATGATTACATTTGGGGAAAAGAATCAAATCGAGCAAAAATAGAATTGCAAGAACCCCGAGACAAAGTTCGAAAGAACTAAGAAAAGCACGTTGAAACCAACAAGAAGAAGCGCACTAAATCCAACACCTATGTTGATCCATCACAATTTCAAGTTGGTAACCCACCAGCTTTGATAAATCGGATATTAGAAACTCATTCGTTTCAACAAACTATGGTTCTTCCTGATGAGGACTTTACTCCTCTCAATATATCTCTAAGGAATGAAATCCTGTATCAAGTTCATCATACAGGGATCATTGCGCCTCCAACACCTATTATATCTCTAATTTCATCGTCAAGATCGATCAAAATATTGTGCTCATCATGGCGATCATGGCCATTATACTGAAAAGTTAACGATATCAAAATTGAGATTAAGAGAATTATAAAGGGTGGGCATTTGCAAGAATATATTCTCAAAGCTGTCGATCAATTTTGGAGGAATGACAAGAGACGCATTTTTAACGAAGGACCTTCTTGGCAAAATTTTCGGTCTCAGGAGGAAATACTGGACGAGGTTCTTCTTGTTGGTTGTGATGGAAATACTGGACGAGGTGGGGCAAAATATCTCTCTAATTATCTGAGTTGCAAGCAGGTGGTTGACCTCATTTTTATTAACCTGACTGTGTTCAGGCCTGAAGAGCTCTTTTGCTTTACAGGTTTTTGAGATGGGTCCATGCTAAGCTTGTGCTCTATAATTTCTCAGGAGATCCCTAGAATATCTTTCAGGAGATCAATCAAAAAGATTTTTGAATTCATACAAAAGTTTTGTCAATGCCTCTTTGAAGGCAAGTGGTAGATCTGCATACATTCTCATAGTGCACAAGTTCATCGAATTCTTTTCATCTCAAGAAATTTCTTCAATGGACAAAGTTTCTTTTTCATTCTCAACAGACACGATAATTTTCTGGAAAATTCTTCTGACTTTCAGAATATGGTAAGGGTCTCGGTTGGATGAGTGGTTTTGATCAGATGACTTGTTCAGGGCATTATTTCAGAAAGACATCATATAACAGTCTCTGGCTTCACGTTGATCTCCCCATCCTGTCCTGTAGTACCATCTCAAAGAGTGAATTTGATGCCAAGATGGTATACGGATGGCTGGACAATAAAGGTTTACGAGAAGGTCAGCCAAGTATCATGTTATAAGTCGAACTCTTTTCAACCAACGTGAAATTTATCATTTTTGTTCGGGAAGATGGTATACGGATGGCTGAACAATAAAGGTTTACGAGAATAGGTCAGCCAAGTATCATGTTATAAGTCGAACTCTTTTCAACCAACGTGAAATTTATCATTTTTGTTCGAGAAGGTGGTGCTTTTCTTAAGGTTAATGGCAGTATGATTGGATCCTTTGGCATCAATTGTGTCTCTTGTGAACCCGACCAATAGTGTCCTGATAGGTCGAATTTGTGTAGAATCCATTTTCATTTTTTCCAGGCGTGCTAGTAGATAACATCTATCGAGCTTCGACTATCGATAAATACTTCGTGTACTCTGAAGTTTCCAACTTTGACATGGATGACAATTGGATCAGCATGTGGAATCCGTTCAGGGATCAGGTCATTCTCTGTAAAATTGATGTTGAAACCATAATGTGGTCTCTAAGGAATACTTTTTTCCCAAGCCAAACCTCGAGCATACCTCTTTCTAGTATTGAGGAATCTCGTCCAGTATTTCCTCCTGTGATGGTGGATATCACTCCAGCTATGTCATCATTATTTCGGGGTGGTCCTCTTTGGTCATGATATTTCAATATATATATACACCATACAACCTTTGCCTCTATAGATTCCCTTCCCACTCGATTTTGGAGCACCATTTTCTCTCTTCTCTTTTTCTCCTCACATTCGAGCTTTGGAGTCTCTTTGTAATTTTCTTTTAAATTGTGCAAATAGTTCTGTAATTGAAGAATTTATCAAATAAGTCCCTAATTGAAAACCGAGAAATTACCACTTTAGTCCATTAAGGTACTTGCTTTATACTATTTAAATTCTTGAATGATTTATTTTTATGTGTAATATTTAATTCAATATTTTGATTTATTTTTGTATAATATGCTAATAAAAAAATAGTATAAGATATTTGTTTAGATGGATATGTTAGATATATTTGTTTAATAATAAAATATTACTATTATTCAAATGTAACTATAACTGTAATTATATTGTTTTTATATAATGTTAGTTTATTGTGTTACATAATTAGTTAACTAATGTGTTAGTATAAATTTTTTTTTTTTTTTTAGTTTTATTATATCTATGAGGTGTTGCATTTGTAACGTTAAAATTTAAGTATTTGAACTTTAATGAATAATTTAGTTATGTATATGTGAATGTGTAATTATTACTAGTAAGAAAGACATAGTAAATGTGGGTGGTAATTAAAAAAAAAAATTATAGTAAGATACCGAAAATACTGCACAAATACTGAAATACAGATTGATTGGTTGGATTGGTTTACCAGTCGAACAAATCGTTCGACTTCGCCGATCAAATCAGTCAAACACACACACGCACGCACACACACACATATATATGTGTGTATATAAAATTACAATAATATATTAGCATATTTGTGTACATAATACCGTAAGCATAATATTCTTAATTCTTAATAATTAAATATGTTAATAATTGATAGCATTATTTTTTTGTAATACTTAAATTTATTTTCTTTGTATAATTGTTGGTGTTATGTACAATTTTTGTATTTATACATTAATTTAATGTATTTATACATTAACACTTTTTATTACTAATTTCATTTTTTATACGATCTATGTAATAGAATTAAGTAAATATATATAATTAGATATTTAATGAAATATGTATATATAATATATCTGAACATACATATTATTAAAATATAGTTATATACTAAGATTTTTATAAGTTATAATTGTAATAAATATATGTTTTACAGAACGTTTAATGTATATAATTGTATAATTATATTATATAACTTATTAGTATAATATTTTTACTATGAACAAATATATGAAATGTATTACTAACTTAATATTCATTTAAATAAAATTAGGTAATAATATATATATTCCTATATATTATAAGATATAACTTAACAGGGGTTGGAATGATATGAAATTTCTGGATAATGTGTTAAATTTTTGTATTAGAATATGGAATGGAAAAAAATTAAGTATTTGACTTGTTCGACTTACCGATCAAAGAAGTTGAATTTAAACGACTTAACTCAACTTTAGTCGAAAACTTAAAAATCGATATATATCCGTTTAAATTGATATATATATATAACTTCGACTCGACTTTAGTCGAAAACTTAAAAATCGATATATATCCATTTAAATTGATATTATATATATATATATATATATTAAAAGTTTGAGTAGATACGTTTAGAAGTCACAAAAATATTAACAAAAAATACTTTATATATAATAAAATAAGTTTAACATTTTTGGGATATTCATAAAATGATCATAAAGTATTCATCCGGAAATATAAATTAAAAATTTTAAAAATGAAACTTTTAGGGAAAATTAATCAAGCATTACATTCAAACAAATGTTAAATGTTATAGATGGATAATAGTCCTCTAAATGAGAACTAAGCATAGATAATTGGAACACACAAAAATTGATAAAAAAACATAAAATGATAAAAGTGACTTATACTTTTACATATTTTCATCCGACATATTATCGTCCGATACATAATAAGGATTCACTAGTAACATTGAAATTTCGGAGTTGGTCAATTGGTGGTTGATTACAGCCATTTGGTCTCGAACCAATTTTATACGAATGATATCGGCAAATGCGATTAAGCATGCGATTGTTTTCTTTCCGTATGAGTTGAACTGCTGCATCGTATTGTCGTTGATCTCTTCTATTCAATAAGAGACTGTAGCATTTTGGGACGAGAGCACCAAGACTCTGTAGAGTCTGTCTTAGACGGTTAGACTCTTGGTGGCGAAATGTCCATTCTTGCCGAACACCACAATAATATTATCTTGGGTCAGACTCACGACAATCACGATAATCACCATCTCGTTCTTGTATCAACCACATTTTGCATATAAAATAATTTTTTGTGAATGACATTATTTTTTTGGTTGGTCATATTTATAAACTTCCGGTACTGATTGGTCTCAACATAATTGGCTATAGACACGTGAATGTGATTTGAATGATTGATTTTGATAAGTCTTTTTTTTTTTTTGTTACTTAGTGTTATCTTGTCATACAGCTTAGAGCTATGGAGGTGGATTATCCTGATGCATATGCTGGGCCACGATATAATGAGTTATTATTACGTATTCAGTACCAGTATAGGTTTTCGAGTATATTGGCAACTGAGCCAATGACGGAACCAATGAGGTTTAGCTGCTATAAAGGAGATTGCTGGTCATATCATATGCAACACGAGGATGTCTTGCACTATATTAAATTAGTTGGATTCGAGAGATTATACCGCATAGGTAGTATTTCATATGATCATACTTTGATTACAGCACTTGTTGAGAGATGGAGACAGGAGACACATACATTCCATTTATAAGTTGTGAGGCTACTGTTATGTTACAAGATGTAGAGGATTTGTTTGGATTTTGAGTAGACAATGATGTTGTCATTCTTGGTCCAAAAAAATATACTAAGTCAGCATGGGCAAATATCTGTCATTTATTGTTAGGTTTTACACCACAGGAGGGGAGATATTAAAGGTAGTAGAATTAAAGCTAGTACATGTGAATATGTGTTAAGGTTCATGGTTTACATGATGCAAGTGATAAGGAATTACATAAAGCAGGAACGTATGTAAGCGACATCTTATTATTGATTGGTGGATTGTTGTTTCCAGATCAATCTGGGAACTTGATTTCTTTACATTGGCTGTTGATGTTGCAAAATTTACAACATGCTGGTCAGCTTAGTTGGGGTAGTGCAGTTCTAGTTGCACTATATCGTACACTGTGCAAGGGTGTATGCGAGACACTCATTACATTGGGGACCCCTTGTTGTTGTTGCAGGTAAACTTATTGTTTAGTTTATGATCTGTTGATTTATATGATAATATTTGTTTCTTTATATAATTATTATAATATCTTTATTTGTTAGTTATAGGTGTGGGAGAGGTTCCCCACTATGCAATCAGTGCGTCGCAATGCTAATCCATTTGCAGCATTTGGACTTCCTCGAGGTGCATATTGTCGCGTGTCATTTAACTGTGAATAGGTGTCACGACGTGTCTTTGTTGTTTATAGAGATCAATTAGGGACTCTCCAGTATGACCAGGTTGATTATATAGTAATATTAATATCTCCGTTATGAGCTATTAATATCTTCTTCTTTTTTAAATTGTAACTATTCCACAATTTCTAATAGTTTATTCGGATGCCATACACGGACGAGGTATTGGCAACATTACCTTCTTATTGTATTTCCGGTCAGCACATATGGAGATCTCGATATTCTCTCATATGTTGGGAGATTGTGGAGTTCCATATGCCCCGTAGGGTGATGATGCAGTTTGGGATGCAATAGGGCATCCCATATTACATTGATACAGATGTCTGCCTTCACGGAAAGGCACGTATTAGTAATACCGGTACTAATTGGTCCCAACGGCATGTACAGTACGTTCTACTGTGGGCTAATCGCACATCTTCGGTTGAGGAGGGTGTGGCAATTGAAGGCCCTCTAGTCCATACACTGGATTATCTCCAATAGTATCGGGTACGGAGATTGCTATATATTGGTTCTTCTACAGTAGCTGCACCTGGAGTTAATGGATACCAAGGCGAATTAGTGATGTCCAAATATCTGGTTAGTCATATTTGTACGAATAGGTGACTACTTAATAGTAAAAATATTTCTTATAAATTAAACATATTACATTGTTGTTGTAGGCCAATGTTGTCACGCGCCTTGGGTATATGTCGCTGCAACTAGAACCTGGAACGCGTTCGCAAGATGTTAACCTAGTAACCAATATGAGAAACATCACTTTTGGAGCATTAAACCATATGGGTCAACAGATCAGAGTTGCCATTGGACCTTTAGAGGATCCTCCTACAGAGCCTTTTGAATCTCAACAACCGAATCAACAGCCAACACAATTGTTGCAGTGTAACGTTCGTACAAGACGTGCAGGACGAAGACCTCGACATGGCCCTATTGAACCGCCTCCACATGGTGGTCATAGAGCAGGGTCGTCATATCACATGGTAGCTAAGAAGTAGGGCCATCATATTCACATTGTGATCATGGAGTTGGTCCATCTTATTCACATGCTAGCCATAGAGTAGGCCCATCATGTTCATATGATCATCATAGAGCTGGTCCATCGTATTCACATGCTGCCCCTAGAGCAGAGCTATCATATTCATATAGTTACTATGGTGATCAAGAGGCCGACCAGTCTTATCCACATGGTGAACAGGAGACATCTCAATCATACTCACATTTTCAATACAGAGATATGACCCCCCCACGCACTATGCAAAAGGATATGTCACATCGAGAAAATGATGATGATCAGTATGATGACCAGCAGCTTCATGGAGACCGTGACGAAGAAGGTGACCATCCTGTGATGAAATTACGGCACGTGTTCAAAGGCATCAAAATTGTTGCTTCGATGAGAGAATCTCACACTGTCTTAGACGTCATCGACGTTGACATTTCATCTTTTTTTGTCCAAATGCGATTAACGGTCGCTTTCTTGTAAATTGACTATATATGCATATTATCATTGTACGATCTTTTTATTATAAATACCACATGAATGGTTGTCCGAGTATTTGTATTCATTTTTTCTTATTGTAGTTTCACATACACAATGACTTATCAATTTCCTGTAAAATTTAAGTCAGGTGACCTATTCCAAATGCTTGGACGTAGTTATCATTTGACTGATACTGTTTCATACTCATTGGATCCAGATGAAAGGTATTCGACTGACTGGAATGCGACAATGCAGATAGAGTGAGAATTTTGTGTGGAGGAGAAAGAGGAACTTAAAGCTAAACAAGAAAAATTAACAACAGACATCATCGTGTTGCTAGATAGATGGGATAATAGGTTAAAACTCAACCTTCCCATGTTAAAGGCATTGACGATGAGCCAACGAACTATTGGAGAATTTGAACAAGCTTTGTCTCGTATACGTGAAGAAAATAATAGAATTGCATTACGTTTGAAGCGTGGGGAGGCTTATCGTGATGAAGTAATAGCTAGACATCATGGAAGGGATGAATGGGCCGAAATGGCATTCGATGCTTGGGCATCTCCTGTGTATGAGAGTGACTATGAGATTAACGATGAATGAATTAAATTATAACGCTCAATTTCCTTTCTCTATCTTTTCATGTATCAGTGTGACTATGAGATTAACGATGAATGAAATAAATTATTTGAATCGATTTTCTCAGATTTGGATTAATGGGCGACAGTCGTTAAACATCTATTACGTTTATAGGTTTTAGGGATTGTTTATGTTTTCCCAGTCGTATATATATTATTTTCGGTATAATTTGTCATATATATTGTTTACGTTCTATTTGGAAACTATAAATTATTTTCGTTCTCTAGGTCGTATATAGTATTTACAGTCTATTCGTCATATAAAAATTATTTTCATTCTCTAGGTCGTATATATTGTTTACCTTTTACAAGTTGTATATATTGTTTTCGTTTTCTAGTTCGTATATATTGTTTATGTTGTATTTGTCGTATATATTATTTACGTTCTATTTGTCGTATATAAATTAGATTTATTTTCAATAGGTCGTATATATAGACGTTTAATTTGTCGTATATAAATGGTTTTCGTTCTCTAGGTCGTATATATTATTTACGTTTTCTATCAGTCATATATATTTTTTTCGTTTTGTATGTCATATGTACGACCTAGTGGTTGCGGGTCTATATATACACAAATAGAACGGATATTATATTCCCTTTAAAACAATATACAATCAAAATGTCTTCTGATATCCTAATTCGTTTATGCTTTTATTGGGGTGGGAAAGTAGTAAACCTACCCCATTGCGGTTTGAGTTACTAACCGCAATGTGCAAACAAGTTTGTCGTAGTCCATCAATGAATAAGCTTTGATGAATTACAAGCAAAGATATTTCACTACATGAAGTTGGATCCAAGTTTATTTGCTTTAAATTTGACATTGCATATGCCTCAGTCCGATGGTCACGGCTATTGTACATGGTTTGGACTCCTTTTGACTGATGACGATGATCTACAAACAATGTATGACGTAAAATTAGATTGCCGCATTTCCAAGCGGAGATCTATGTTGAAGCGAAACAAAAACCTCAACTCATTTCTAGAGGCAATTCGCAATTAAATTTGAAGCAGCATGTTCCCGATACCATTTCACAATCTATTGTTAGTCAATTTGCATCACAACCTTTTTAACAATTTTATAGATAATATCCCAAAAATATTAGTGTTGGTTGTTCTCAAACACATTTGGAGATTGGTCAAAATAGTCATCATGTCCCCGAACTACAAATTCAAAGTGACTCTACTTCATGTTCAGACTCTGAGTCCGAACAGGAACCATCCGATGACATGTATTCAAGTGGTGGTTCTGACGAGTACATAGAGGCAGCAACCGAAGTTGTTGAACGTGCTTCAACATCACAGCAACCAGCTCATGCCACTGACATTACAGTTTCATCATATGTTCCACGTGCACATGCCTTCTACTCTGATATTGGCAATATGCTTTCTTATTATACAACTGATAGAGGCCATTCGAGCACATGAATGTGTGGAGTGACACAAACATAGAGTTGCATTTGGGCATGCTTTTCGAGAGTAAGAAACATCTTAAAAGAGAAACTAAGTTATGGTCCATCGCTCAAGCACAACAAGAAAGTCATTGTGACCCAAAGTAAGCACAACACTTGGATAGCAAAGTGCAAAATTATGTGCATTGACAATCGTTGCAATTGGATGGTCAGGATTGTTGAAAAAAACACTCATAAAATGTGGCAAATAACTAAAATCGTTGATATGCACTCCTACATTGGCATGAGTAAAAACTATGATCACAGCCAATTGAACCATGAGATTGTAGCAGAGAGCATAATTCACTTTATCGTAAAGAACTCATGCAAACCTGTGAAGGAAATTCAAGCACACATCAAGAACAAAATACATGTGGACATCTTATATAAAAAAGCATGCTACTGTCATTGAAAAGCTATTGACATAGTTTACGATGATTGGCCTTCATCAGTTGCTGAGCTACCAAAATTTTTTAAGAAACTGATAGCACAAAACCCTAGTACCGTTATAGAATGGAGACATCATCCACAAAGTCATCGGTCTAAAAGATCTTCGACTTTGTATTTTGGGCTTTTGCACACTTCAATCCAAACTTTCAGATATAGTAAACCTGTTATATGTGTGGATGGCACATTCTTATGGGGTGCTTATAAGGGTAAGCTCCTAGTCGCAATCGGCCACGATGCTGGTAATCATCAACTACCACTTGTATGTGCACTTGTCGACGAGGAAACGAATGATAGTTGGAGTTGGTTCATGACCCAACTAAGAGTTCATGCCGGCCGGGATGTGTATAACATTTGCATCATATCAAATCATCACAAAGGTATCATCAATGCAATGAACAATTTAAAATTTTGGAGGCCAATTTGTGGGGTGCATCGATTCTATCTCATCCATGTGAGAAGTAATTTCAACAAGAAATTTAGAAATCAAAGGCTAAAAGACCTATGATGGCTGGCTACGAGTGCAAGACAACACCGAAAATTCGACTGGTATATGAAACAGATTCGAAATATGATCCCTGAAACTTATGATTGGCTCATGAATAGGAATATCAAGCCTAAACAATAGGCTTATTCAAGAAAATTTCGTTATGGCGGGTTTCGTTGGGGTATTTTATCAACCAATATGGTAGAAAGTTGGAATAAAGTTCTCAAAGAATCCCGCTATTTTCCAATAAAGTCTTGTGTTGTCTTCACTTTGTCTTCACTTTTCATAAAACAATTGAACTTTTTAACCAGCACAGCAAAATAGAAAGACATGCAAAATTTAACTTACCAAAAAGAATTTGGGATAATTATCTCAAAATTTAACACATTGCCCGAGGCCATACAGTTAAGAAGTTTGACCATCAACGTCAAATATACAACACTATCACAGCTCCTCATCCTGATGGAAAAGGCAAAAATGTGCAGATTGTGAATTTACAAGCAAGAACGTGCACATGTGAAAAATGGACGACACTTCAATTCCCATGTTCGCACATCATGGCTGCATGTTTTAATTGCGAAATCAATCCAACTACATTTGTTGGTGAAGTGCACACAAACCAAACATATCTATAAATGCACTTGGTCACTTTAATCCAGCTCCGACATCAAGACTATTGGGAAGATGCTGATTTTTGCCTCACAATCTTTCCTAATAGGATGGCACCTACTAAACCTGGGAAAACAAGAAATACTAGGATACGAAATGAGATGGATACAAGATCTTGATGCACCACATGTCGTATGACCGGACATAATGCCAGGAATTGTCCAACAAACATAAATATTGGCTAGGATTTTTTTTCCCTTGTAGTTTAAATAATATTGTCTACATTTTACAGTTTCATGAACTCGTAACTCTTAATTTATTATAACTTTTAGTATTTAATATTCATTTGCATAATTTTTGTGCTTTACTATTTGGGATAATTTCAGAAACCTCCCCTGTGGTTTAAGCTAACTTCACTTACTACCCATTAATTTTAAAAAAATATCATTAACCTATCTTATTTCAATCTTTTTATAACATTTTTAACCCATTCCTTTAAAAAACTAATTTTAGTAGAGAGAGACTATTTTCCTCCCAATTTTACCCCTAGTTCAAAGCCTTTCTTTGATCAAAATGGTTGAATGAAAAAGAAATTTTTTTTTAATTTAATGATTAACAAATAACAATAGATTGTAGATTTTCATATCCTTTACCAATTAAAGTCAAAAAATATTTTTTAATCATTTTTCTTTTTACAACTTATTGATTTTCAAAATAAAATACCAATAATATTTTTTATTTTTATAGAATATGTATACTTACATATTATAAATTTTTGCTCAAAAGAACATA